>JBBYHM010355184.1:14503-86775 GCA_038381775.1 Adansonia rubrostipa | reverse complement strand
ATTAGATCATAAAGGGTCAAAGTCATATGATCACCCAACTCCTCCCTTATTTGTTGACAAATATCACCATCAGCCATCCTACTTGCTGGTATCTGATTTCAACAATCAACCCTATTTCTATCACATTGGCAGCTAATTGCTTCCTACAACCAACCTATAGCTATCAGCTGTCACAGCTTTGTCCCCTTGATAAATGATCAAAAACAGCTCTAAATTAACTCCAAAATGTTGGTTTAAATATGCCATCAATATCTTAGCTGAAGGATCTTTTTTTTCCAGTTGGTTTCAGCTCTCCTAACTCATTCAAACATAAAGAAATATAATCTTGAAGCTTTTCTCAACATCCAAAAACAACCCCAAAAACTCACTCCTAGCCACTATACACTCTGAAAAATCATTGTCACCTATACCAGAATTGAAGCCTTTCTTTTCTCATGTTTCTTGCTAATTAACAACAAGGAAGAGAGGGGAAATTAGGCCATCTTTGCTGTTCCAACCACTTAACCAAATTTAAAACTTTGTTGGTATAACTTCCTACTTAATCACTTTTATTTTTAGTTTTTCAGCATCTTCATCATTTTAGTGACCTTTTCATGCTTCCACCACCCTCTTAGGATTTTCATGCATTATTGTGGCTTTTGGTTGTGGTAGCTTAGGATTTGGATGCCTTGATGCCCCTTTTGATGTGCAAATTGTCTCATTTCATCCTTATTATTTTTTAACAGCTCTTGTTCATGAATTTTATGCCATATTCATGCATCATATTATGTTTAATCCATGCATAAATCCTTAGCTTAGTATATTTCAAGTATGTTTATATGTTAGCTTGCATTTTGCCATGAATCATTGTCATTTTCAACATGCTTCACTTTATGAGATGTGTGCATAACACTTTCTTTGTCAAGACCATTGGTAAAGTTAGCATCCCCATTCATGTTATGTGCCATCCCCTTGTAAGTTCATTGTCTTCTGCTTGTCTAAGTGAATGTTTAATGGCTATAAAAAAAAATGATTTTCAAAACCTCCCCAAGCCAAGCATGTTAACCTTAACCAATAAGGATTAGCATGAACTTAGCATTTTCCTTAAAGCTAGCAAAAAAATCTTCGAAAAAATTAAGTTTTCCAGATCTGGAATCTTGTTTAAACGAGCTCCAATCTTCTGATTTTCCAATGAAAATGGCCATGCACTTATTCCTGAAATTTTTGTGCCTTGTTTTTGAGTCAAAACCTTGAGTGGTATGATCAATGGGCTGTTTCATCATCCCAAACTATTCCCGGGTTGTGCAAATAAGTTCATGATGCTCATGCCACTATTTCCCTTTAGTCATGGACGTTCGAATGTCAATGACCCAAGTTTGGACCCGAAAACACAAAGAAAAATAAAAAATATCCGTTGCTTTACTTTGTCCCCTGCTGGCAGCACAACTATTGCAAATTGAAAAATTAGTTTAAAATCCTAAACCATTTTTCATGAATTTTATGATATATTTCTCTCAAATTGTGTCAAATTATCTTTAACACGGTGTCTTATTCACCCCCAACGCATTCCTGATGAGAGAGTTATGATTTTTCAAATCTAAACTATCTAGAACCACTAGAATTAGCAACATGTATTCTTATTGGGCCATTTAGACTCACTAAATGGTTTTTCCAAATCCTTCAAACATTTTTTTCTAAAATATTCATGAAATTTCATTTTTAGAAAGGTATTGTTTGTAATTTTTTGATACCAAATGAGTCTGAGGTGATTTTTTAAATTTTGACACATCCTGTCCCTCTATGCTCTGCCAGTAGTGTAATTAATCCAAATTTGAAAATTTATTCCCCCGAAAAGTGATTTTTTGGGATATTGGGAATGTTTTTAGATTGACCCTCGTCGAGTTACCTTTCTAACGGTATCTTGTTCACCCTGTGAAACCTTCAAACCAATTTACAATAAATTTAAAAAATGAGATAGCGCGGTGCTGTCCCCCTATTTTTAGTTATGGTCAAAATTGAGTTATTTTCCCGAGCTTCATCTTGAGACATCCAAATGTCACTATATCACCCTGATCAGCCTCGAGAACATGCTTTGACCTCCCATAGCCTTGCATTAAGGCACGAATTTTTTTTACGTCTTTACCATCCTTATTCACAATAATTTCTTTTATTAAAAAGAGTCAAAATGCTCACTCATTTTTTAAATTACAAAGTTTTGTCAACTTAAGTTTTCCAACTCGACTTCTTTAAAAAGTGTCAGATATGTCACTTTCAGGGATACTCCAACCTTGACCTACCGAGGTGATACTCCAACTTCACTTTTTCAAAATTATTAAGATTTAAAAATCTTCCTTCGTTCAAATTATTCGTCATCTTCAAGGATACTCCAACCGCATCTTTTCTAGGGGATACTCAACCCTGTCTTTCAACTATAATTAAAATTTTCTTCTTTCAGATTTCCATGAACGTGTCAAGAGTCAAGCCCGTTTTTATTTTTAAAAAACCTCATTCAATCAAGGAACCTAGATCTATCTCAAAAATTGTTGATTTGGTTATTCCCAGATAACCGATGCCAATTGCAAGATAAATTCTAGTAGTTCATCCCTTCTTTTTATCATTAGATTGAATGGTTCATGGTATGTTACTTCATTCATTGCCTTACTAACATGATTTCTTTGTGATGATTATTCGCATTCATATTTTCGAATCATTTCAAGTAAAATTAAAGGTGATGTTTTGAGTGTATCTCTCCAGCGCCCAAAATGGAATATTCTATTTTCAAAGTAAAATCCAGAGGTCATTTTTATTAAAAATTTCTATATTCCCCATCTATCTGGAGTGTATATAAGATTAAACCTTTTCATCAAAACCTGGATTTGTATTGCTATAAAATTCATGCACTAAAAGAGAGTTATATCAAAATAATGATGAGTTAAGATTGAAAGAATTGAAACTAAGATAAGACATAACTAGTCAGGTACCGATTTTAAGCGTCGTGAAGAGGTCTGTGCCTCATCATGCATAACCAACTCCTGAAATCAAATGGCGAATCTTTGTACCATGCAAACCACGAGATCGATGTTTTAAGTTTTGAAACTCAAGACATAGGTTTCAATATGCATTCGATTATGTCTAGCCCAAAATGATAGGTGGCAACTCCAAGCATTGGCCACTTTGTGATGGTCATCGAAGACCAATAAGATGAGCGATTTGTCTTATGGTCTCCTTCACTGTATCACGAGTCGAGAATCTATACTTTCTCATTGTCATCACACTGTGAAGGAAAAAACTCGGTCAAGAAAACATTTCCTTGTCAGAAAAAAGTTTTAAGTCGTATACACCCATAGATCCGCGAGGATCCACCTTGGCGTACGTTATGGCACTAATTCAGGTGTACGTATTTAATTAATTATAAGGAAAATTCAATGATGATGTCGTCACATATAATGCCATTAATTTCACATAGTGATACATAATTTAATTGAAAATTTTTAGTTAAAAGTGAAATTTCAATTGACTAGTAGCAATTAGATCTATCCTTGTATTAAGTATGTAGGCTTGGCCCATACGGGTTGGGTCTTAGATAAGGCACATCTTGAATTACTATTTAATAATAAAAATAATTTTATTTAAAATTAATTATAAAAATATATAAATATTATTATTATTATAAAAATAATTTTTTAATAATATAATAATATAATAAATAATAAAATAAATTTTTAATCTTACCCACTCAAGCCTAAGCAAAAAAAAAAAAAAAAAAAAGAAAATTCCAAGCCACGATTGAGCCCAACTCATAAACACATCTAATAATAAATTGTGACCTAACCAAAAGACTTGGTTATTTGTTGAGAATAGCGAGTGAACAAACTCTAAAATTTGATTTGTTTTGGATGCCAAAATTTATTTGTTCCTTTATATTAATTTTCTTTGTGACAAATGAGAAATTTAAATTCGATTTAACAGGTACCATTTTTTTTTTCGCAAAAATGAAAAATGAATTTTTTATTATAATCAAGGTGGACAACGGATCAAAAATTGGTCCACCACATCTTTCCTCACTTGAATCCCAGCCATCTCCGACACAACAAAGTGGCTTCATTTCCATGACTTAGAATCATTCGTGGACAAGAACTGCCTTGCTCGCTTCGAAGCGCGTAAAGAGTTTCGCATGATTTTTTCCATATTCTATGCAGCAATGTTGACACATCATGTTCGAAATGGCACAATGAAATTTCACGTGCTACCCATATCAAACACGTGCAACGGTGGCAAGCACAAAGAATAGTAAGCAATTCGAGGGAGGCCAAGTGAAGTGTGCCGACACTAGGTATACCAGAGAACCCCCTGTCGAACTTCATGAATTATGACAATGGAGACCTCTACATTTAATTTCATATCCCATGTAGGACTTGTCTTCTTTTGTTAATAATCAAAACAATCTTCTTTTTTTCTTTTTTTTTTTCAACATATAACCCCACCAAACTTGTCATTCTTGGAGATAAATTCTGCCAACTAAATTTTGTAAATCAAAAAGGATTATAGTCTCCCCATACATTTTTAATTCAGAGATAAATTCTTGAATTCATAATCAATAAAGAATTAAATTTTTTATCCACTCAAAATTTAATTGGGATTGAGATTCCGACTAGGATTTATCTTTCAAACCACTATATAAGGGCACTTTTGAGTCTTTGATTTCTCATACTTTAAACATCATCAATTTGGAGTCGCCACCTTGGATAATTTCCGCTTGCTGCATTTTTTTTTTCTTTAAAATCTGGTCCGTTCTTTTATTTCTCCATTAATTCTGACTCCATCTTGTTCTTTTATTGCTTATAAAATGGTGCATAGATCAAGAAGCTTCAAGACTGCGGCCTTTTTCTTATGCATGGTTCAAAGGTTTCTTGTGGGCTTAGCTTGCTAAGGAATGGCTCCGTAAAATCCATGCATGTGACACCTTGGCACCACAGCCATGCATGTTGACACTTGTTAAATTATACGCAGAATTGCCTTATAACCAATCAGGATTTTTTTTTCATATTATCACGTTAGAAAACATAATTTTATTCTTTTTTTTCATATGATTTCTTTGGAAGTCACGTTTAAGATCATACTAGCCATGCATTCCTTGAATTATTCCAAAACATTGTCCGTATGAATAAGTTATTCCAAAGTATATAATGCCTCCATGAATTTTTGAACTTCGAAAATTTCTTTTTACGGTGAACTTTCACAGATGACAGATTATGATCGTCATTTATTTCAAGGAAGATGAAGACATTAAAAAAATTATATCTTCTCACCTATATTAAGTGGATATCAATCAACTGGGATATCATTTAATTTTCAATCGTTTTGAAATTGGTCAACGGAACTTTCTCAAGCATCACATTCTTTTCCAATCACATTCTTTTCCAATAAAAAGATGTCTTCAATCTAATATCCATGTCAAGACCGCAAATTCTACAAGCTATGACATGTTTCAATCTAATCTTCATGTAAAGACCACAAATCCAATAAGTTTTGACACACTTCAATCAAATCCTTATGTCAAGAACGAAAAATCCAATCAGGTTTGACATGCTTTATTCTAATCCTTATATAAAGTGTTAGTGCATCCCTTGAACTAATCGGATTGTGTCATAGGATACATAGTCAATTAATTGCATACATATTACTAATAGTAACAAAAAGTTTTCCTTCATGTTAGTGGCATGATTGACTATTATGAAAATACTAATTGGATGAAGCCCATTGAACTTAAAAGACCTTGCAAAGGAATTGCAATGTGTTGCAATTATGAGATTCTTATGCATCAAACCATAGTTCTTCAAAACATTCTTAGTCATCATATTGTCAAGATGGGGCATTGACTGATGAGGAACCAATATGTGAAGATGGAGCTTATGCACAAGACCTTGGAGACTAGCATGTGCCAAGTGGACCAATCATAGAAATGGCAAGGTATATTCAACAAGCTATGAAGATGTTGATTTTTGCTTACAAAGACTTTGACTTAGAAGTTTCCAATGACATGGGCTTTGTTAGCCATCTAAATCATAAAGTCTATAGTTTGTCAACATGTGAGCAGCTTAATGACAGCCCAACCATAGCTGAAGTAGACACATAAAAGAAAAGCCCAAGAAAGATGTTTTACCTTTGGTGCCAACCTTAAAGGAGAGCAAGATTATCAATTTTCCTTTTTGACACCATCAAAGGAGAACAAGATTGTCAACTTTCCTTCAACATTAAAGGAAAGCAAAATTGTCAACTTTTCTTTTTGACAGCATTATCTTTGATTTTATTCAATTTATTTTTTTTGCCTCTTAGTTGTAGGAAATTAAGGATAGCTTGATTCTTAAGATTGTTGACTTTCTTATTTCCTATTTTAGGCAATTTTCCATTAATTTTTTTATGTCTTTCTTAGTTACTCTTTGTTTTATTATCAAGTGAGAGGCCCTTTAGTAATTAAAGATGAAACCCTAAGTTTGTTTAAAGGCCATTTCATACAACTATAAGATAATTATGAATTTGAATGAAATTTTCTTGTGGGAAGTTCTCCTTTGTTTTTCATTGAACTCATAAGGAACGATCAAGTTTCTATAACATTGAAAGTTTAGACTCGATTGATATTATTGGTTCTTGCATCTTTAAAAGCAACGAGTCAATAGTCCTTGTTTCTTGATATTATTGGTTCTTGTTTCTTCATAAGCAACAGTTCAATAATCCTTTTTTACTGAATCTGTATTTAGCTATCATTGACTTTGTATTTGGTGATCCGGGTTGAGTCAATATAGAAAATTGGGTTTCACAACTCTTTGTGAGGTTTGCATCATTGACAATGCTCAAAGACCAACTTATGTTATGCTTTCTTACTTAGGAAGTAGGTACCCAATCTCATATGTTGAAGTATATGAGATACTTTGCTTGTTTTGTTGAAACAAGTTCATTGAACATGACTTGAATGAGAACTCCATATAGTATTACTCATTTAGGTGTTTATCGAATATATTCTTAAAGGAAACTCTTTCCTGGTGAAGTGTAGCCTCATGCGAGTATTGGATTTCAAAAATCATCAATATATAAAGATAAAAACAATGTAAATAATAAACATAGAAATAGTCAAACTTCTTTATGGATCTTTGGGGAGTGATTTACAATTAGTAAACTATAAAATTTTCAATCAAGGTTTAATCATACATATGATCAGAAGTTACCTTAAGTTTAGATGTTAAAATCTAAACACTAAAGCAACAAGAAATTGGTTTACTAAAAGATTCTTGAAAACCATAAATAGCACATATGTCTTACCTCTAACAGTTATCCATATAGGTGACTATTGAAACCATTTCAAGGTGGTGGTTCTTAGTGCTAGCTAGAAGAGTTATCAACCCTTAACCAAAAGGTACCTTTAAATTTTGAATCAAACTAGAACCAAAAAAAGAGAATGAAGGAAGTTTGCGCTAAACAAAAAATCTCTCAAGAAGATGACGTAAACTAGGGTTTACAATGAGGTTGGAATATTTTTGACAAAAACTAAATTTTATCTTATAAAATATTCTTTCGAAATATTTGACAGCCTTTTATCTTAAATTTTGGTTAAAATTCTCTTTTAAAGCCTTTAGGCCATTATATCTATATATATTAGCCCAACTCTACTCCTATTCAAATTTAGAATGAAATAGTTTTAACCTAATTAAAACTCCGTAAACAAGTTGAACTTGTTCTCCTTGTTTTAGGTTAATGAAAAGGTCAGTTATTCCTTTCTTTGCCTTGGCCGAATTCCCTTTTTTTTTGGGCGAATTAAATGAGCCCAATAAGCTTGGTTTACAAGCATGGATAATGGCACAATATAAGGGTTTTGGGCCAAACTTATGCTTCTATGAATTTAATCCAATTAATTTAATTTTATAAATAATATATATTTAATAAATACTATTATCAAGTAATTATAAAATATTAAATAAATAATTTGGGAATAGAAATTAGCTAGTACATATATATCCCTATGGATTTTATCACTATAAAATCCTTAATTTAGTTAAAACTATTTTTAACTTAATTTTGATATTATTTAATATTAATTATCAAGTAATTAATATTACACTAATATTCAAGGGATTATAAACAAATTATTGAGGTAGGAAAATTTTATTCTCAATTAAATACTGAGTCTAGGTGAAATCCTATTTCAACTAGAACTAGTGTTTATCCACCTTTATACTTAAGGTCTTAATTTATACATTATTTCAAAAAGACAATCTTATTAATGCCGTAATTAGACAACAAAATCTTAATTTCACAAATCTGATTTTTGTTTCAAATAATTGAACTTATTCAATTAAGTCTTTCATTCAAATTACCTTTTATTTAATTAAGTTATAATTAAATCCCATATTTAATCCAATAGCTCAACCTTATTATGTGTAATCCATTAGGTTTCCAACATGTTGGCAATGAGTGTAAATAATCTCATTAATTATGTTCATAGATCAAGAGTGGGATCTAGTAAGCCATCATGACCACCCAAATGTTGAAGAGTCAATTTGGCCTTACAAAAGCCTTTCAGTAACCAACCTACTAGTGTAGTACAATCCTTTTAACATATATCCCAAATTAAGGATGAGCATCATGCAATGTCTACCCAAACCTATCCATATTAGTTTTTACAACTCATAGTTAATGTTCATGGATCTATGAGGAACTACTCCTTGTAATCCAAATATATGCTCTGGCTAGAAATTTTAATCTAATTAACCATTGTTAAGAACACTTGAGATATGTCTCAAATGTCACTCAGATTGGTGAATCCTCTTTAGATCACTCATTCATCTACTATTTGAATCATGCTATACCCAAAACTACCCTACCATAAGCATCCATCTATTATGGATTCATTTATGATAGGATCAAAGCGTAACACTCTTCATACGAGATGACATGTATCATAGGTTGAAGACTATTATACAAGGCTGGCACATAAGAACATATTCCATAGATACTTTAGTGACTTATACCAAATGGAGTTCTTATTTGGCCTATGTTTAGTGAACTTGTTTCCACAAAAGAAGCACCTATATACTATTACCAAGTATCTCGTATTAAAGGATTTCATGCATCCCATGCATGGAGACTTAGCATATGCCGGTCTTTATGCATTGTTAATGCCCTGTCTTGACAATAAGATGACTAGGAGCACTTTTGGAAACATGGCTTTGATGGATAAGGATCTCATTATCATAATTGATTTACTAAATTTGTGAGCCCATTGCATTTCAAGGGCTTTCTTCAATTAGTGTTGCATGAGTGTCAATCATGCCACTAACATGAAGGAAAACCTATGTTATTTTAATGCAGTAACTTATATTTAGTTATTTGAACATGTATCCCGTGTTCCAATCTGATTGGTTCAAGGGTATACACTGACATCTCCTACTTGCACTTGAAACAAATCATATTGTTCTTAGTGTCTACATGTCGGAGAATATGTTAATTCATCTATTGATAATCTTTATTATTAAGTTATAAAACTATTTGGATCACAATGAGACTTTGACTCAAATCATGTGGCTCAGTTGTCTCATAACTATTAGAATCATTTCAAATAGCCTAATAGGTATAATCCAAAATTAATCATTTTAACGAGCCTATAATAAAATGATTGTTTTATGTCTTATGGATAAAAATATGTAATCTCTTTAGTTTGGCATTTTTTCCAAAATTACATCCAAGTATGCATAACTTTATGTAGACACCTCTTTTTGTCCAGGCCAACACTTGGCATCCTAGGACTTAAGTGAAAGATGATTGAATCAAAAAATGAAAAAAATAAATTGGGGCAAAATAGGTAGAAATTTTTTGGGAAGGGCTAAAATGCCAATGGGCTAAATTAAAGAAAATGTAAAATGAGGCATCAAGGGCCACTTTTCATTATGTCACCAGAGTCATTCAGATGAGTAAATGGATCAATTTTCCATTGTTTATGACTAAGGCAAGGTAACTCGAAAAGCCATAGGTACGTGCAAGTTATATTGGTGCATAAGTATTGATACGAGGTTTTGTGTCCCTAAAAATTCAAATTTTCGAATATAGTATTGACATAAGAGGGTTTGGTATCGATACCTAGCATATTTCTATTGATACAGACCCTGGTAGTAGCTAAAGTTATGATTTTTTACAAAATGTATCGATACAAGTTTATGAAGTATCAATACAGACCTCTAAGTCTCGAGACTAGAAACAAACTTTTGCTTTTAGTATCAATACATGCTTCATTGTATCGATACTCATGGGTAAAAATTACCTTGTGTACTAATAAACAATGCTCTATATTAATATAGAAAGGCATTTTTGCCTAGTTTGAGCCATTTTTTAGCCATTGTATCACTGATTCAAAATCCAATTTAAACATGTTTCTTGCACCAAAAATCATCAAAATTCATACAAGGCTTCGTCTTTAGTTGTGATTGGATTTAAACAAAATTTTAAAGCCCAAATAGCCAATGACAATGGACATTTCATGACATTATGCAATTTGTCAAAGGGTAAGGTTGAACTTTCCCAATGCTCAATTGCATAAAGCAACCTAGATCTACTATTTTTGCTTGTTTTTATGGTAGCTGAGCATAGTACCTAATCTCTACATGAGGTACATGCACCAAAACCACAAAATGCCCTTACTTTTTCATCTTTTATTTCGTAGTCACATGGCTATATAAGTCAACCTTAGACTTAGCTAAAGAAGGAACCCTACCCAAATAAAAAAATTCTCAACAGAAAAACACCCACTTCTAAACATTCCCTTAATACTCCTTAGCCACCAAAAACCAAGAAACTTTTCTCCATTCTTGAAGCCCTTTAAAACCATCACCAAAAATCTTTCCAAAATCCTTTATTTCACTCATATTCCCTCTCAAAACTCCCATTTATCCGTACCTAACTAAAAAATCCCTCTTTTTCATCACTATCTTGCTGTTCGACCTTAAAAAAAGTGAGTTCAAAGTTGCTGCTTAGAGAAAATGCTGAAGCTTGAAACTTTTTATATATCTTCTTTACTTGACTCTACATACTCTCTGATTTTTTTATCATTTTCATCATTTTAGTGACCTCTCTTTGTGTGTTACCTTTTCCATGTCAAAATGTCACCTTTATGTGTTTGCATGTGTAATACTTCTTTATCTTTGTGCATGTTATATTTTATTCATGATTTGTTTGTCAAAAGGCATGCTTGTTTGTTATTAAAATATGATTTTCAAAAAAAAAAAATCCCTAAGTTAAGTTCATGTTACCTCTAATAAATGAAGAATAGTATGGATTTAATGTTTTCATAAAATTGCTCTTCCAATCTTAGGGACAAACTAAACCTTCCAAGTCTAGATTCATGGAAGAAATTGCTACTTTCTTTTGTTAAAGTATTAAGCCCTGATTTTAAGTCCAATACCCTCTTTAATAACGTGGTCAACGGGTTGTTTCGTCATCCCAAACTACTTTCTTTTGATGCCCATGTTACTTGTCCCTTTCTTTCATGGACATTCAGACCTCCTAGGTTCAAGCTTATCCCTGAAGAGTTAAAAAATCGAATAATCCCATGTTTTTGCTTTGGAGTTTCAAAAATTATTTTCAAGTGATGCGCAATTTTTCTTGAATTTTCCAACATTTTTTCCTTAAAGGGAATTGATGTTCCTTTCCAATGGTGTCTTGTTTGCCATTGGATCATTCCGTACGAAGGACTTATGATTTCTTGAACCTTTGTTGTCTAAAACCATTAGAACCAGCATGCTATGTTCTGTTTAGGCCATTTTGGCCTATGAGATGATTTTTTTTGGGATTTTTAAATATTTTTCATAAAAAGTTTATGAAATGCCCTTTTCGAAAAGGTTTTTTTCACAATCTAATAATTCTAGATAAGCTAGAAATGATTTTTCAAATTCTATCATGCCCTTTTCCTTGTACATGCTGCTAGTGTAAAGACAGACTTAACTTTAAAACTTAAATCTGCCTAGAAAGTGATTTTCTAGATTTTTGGAATAATTTTATATTAAACCTTATCAAGTTATCTTTCCAACAGTACCTTATTTACCCCCTAATGCCTTTGGATGAACCTAGAATAAATTTGGGAAGGGAGATGTCATGATGATGTCCTCTATTTTTAATCTAATTTTCAAACCTTTATAGAGACGTTCGAATGTCTCAAAATGCATCCGATTGATTCCCCTACAACTACAAGCCCTTTAGACTCGGATCAAGGCTTAAGTTAAAAATATATTTCATACAAATATTTGATTTTCTATTTCAAAAAAATCCTTAAAAAAAAACTTCTTTTGTAAAATATTAAAGATTTGTATCTTTGGGGATATTCCAATCCTGTTACTTCAAAGGGATACTCTAACCTCATTTTCCCTAAAAAAATTGAATTTTTTCCCTTAAATTTATTTGATATTTCTAATTATTTTCTTAAATCATCTAAAATTTTCATTTCAGGGGATACTCCAACCCTATTACTTTGAGTGGACACTCCAACCCCATTTTTCATTAAAAAAACTGAATTCTAACTTTATTCCAAATTATTCTCATAACTTTATCTTTAGGGATAGTTTAACCCCATTACTCCTAGGGGATGCTCCAACCCCACTTTTACCAAAAAAATCCAAAAATTTTCCTTTTTCTAGATGCTCTGGATTGTTTTGATTAAAATTTTTTTGTCCTTCAAATTACCATTGAATCCAACCATATCTCAAAGTTGTTACATCGACCATTCTTCAATAATTGAAGACACCTACGAGATACATTTTGATCATCCTTTTTTTTCATGTTTTTATGTGTGTTTACTCTCACATAGTTTATTCTACTCTTTTTCATCCTACTAACACTTTTCTTTTTGGAAGGACCATTGTGCATTCATGTTTCAAAACTACTTTCAATATTGCAAAGCGATATTTTGTATTGGTATCTCTCCAGTATTTTACATGAACTATCTAAATTTTTAAAATCCAATCTAAAAATTATTTTCTCCAAAATCCCTATGTTCTTTATCCCTCCGTGGTGCATAGGTGATATAAATTTTCTTTCAAAACTCGGATTTACAATTTATAAAACTTCATGCATTAAAGATAATTATATCTAAATAATGATTAAATGGAACCAATTTAACCGAAGCAAGACATAGTTAGTAGGTATCGATTTCAGGCATCGTAGGGGTGCTAATCCTCCCAACACGTAACCAACTCCCTACCCAACCAATAAATCTTTCGACCTTGTAGACCTTGAAATTGGTGCTTTGAGTTTTGTAACTCGAAATAGCATTTTCAATAGTCATCCAATCCTACCTAGCCCAAAATAATTGGTGGCGACTCCAAGTTTATGGCCACTTCGTGATGGCCATTTGAGATTAGTTGGATGAGCAATTTGCTTGATGATTTCTCGTCCCTTCATATTACTATGCCTAATCCAAATCCCAATCATGGAATAGTTAAATGGCTCGACCACTACAAACCATCATATATTTTTAAGTCAAGCACGCTAAGCCCTTTGGATCATCCAAAGTTTTAAAGGCAGGCACATAGTGATAGGTTGGCAACTCCACTGAAGACTTTGAGAGTTAGGCCTATGGCTAGCTATTTCTCACTTAGTTTTTGGCTTTTGTCTCCATAATTATTTAGATATAATTCCCTTTTATTTTTATCTAGTAATCCTCTCTTTCATGTTTTGTCCTGTGATTATTCGTTATTGATTGAATATTAACTTGAATAAGTATGGTATCATGGAGTAAAATAAAAAGGTTTGATTGTTTCCTCGACACACAATGCACACTTCTATTTGCACTAGATTCCTACCAAATGCGGTGATGCGGTTAGTATTCTAGTTATTAGGAAGAAGTGAGCCATCTGCCTTCATAAGTAACCCTCTGCATAGGCATGGTAAGACCTTCGAGGGTGTAAATTACCTATGTCTCTCATGAGTACCCCTTCACATTTGCATAGGGAAAAACATCCACTAGATTGAACTCATTTCGCCAAACCAGCGATAAGCCTAAGATTGAGGTGCCTCGACTGTCCTTATCGGACGGAGGAGCAATATAGATGCTGACTTAGGCACTAACTTAAACCTATATAGTGAACCCTATAAGCTAAACCATGTCAAACCATATCAGATTACTGCTAGAATATCTCAGAGAGTAGGATCACTATTTTTTACCTTTACTCGAATATATCATGGTTACATGGGTGATGATGGGTGAATATTGTTGTCCATATTTGTCATTTTTATTTTCATGATCATTTCTTTAAGCTATGCCGTTACATTCGATGGTAAGCCCCCTTTAATAAGTGGTTGATGACAAGCGAATGCAATTACCTGCAATGCCATCTTAAAAAATAATTATATTTGACCAAAATAAGCCATCATACTGTCTGAACAATGGCTTAACATGTATTCACCATAGATGTTGGTGAATGAACGTCACCACTTAATTGGTCAATCTTGTCCTTGTGAAGTATCCTGTCACCTTGCTAAAGGCGATTTTACATGAACACGTCGTTAGGCTATCCGTTTTGTTGTTAATTGTCATTTTCACTCCTAGGCATCATGCCGCCTACTATTGGGGCAATTTTGTGATTTATTTTTGTTGTTTCTCTTCTTTTTATGTATATTCTCTAATCCTGTACCTTATTATTTCACGTTTGTGTCATATGCATCATTTCTTGCATTAAACATGTGGAGAAATTTGACATAGGGCAATGGTTAATGAACACCATAGCACCCACAAGATCTTTGCCCCATTAGCGTTATATTTCCTTGATAAGTTTTGAGGCATAATTCCTCTATTCTACCATGGCCAGTGCTATAGGGATGTAACATGGTGTATCTCATACATTCTATCTACCACTACTAATACTATTTGCAATCCTAAAGGAAGATTTCCATGATAGCATTTTCTTGCTTATGACATCCTTTCATATAATATCTTTATTGCACTCATTTGCGTACATACATGCATACCTCCATGCCTAATTCATGAACCTGACGGTGTAGAGTGGTGGCTAGCATGAGTATCAGAACTTTTCTAAAAGAAGCTTTATTTTTCCTTGAGAGGTATCTAAGAAAGACTGATATTGTTAATCATGGGAGATGAGTACTCAGCTAGAATTAAGAGATTGGAGCTAATGCATAAAGAAGATCAAGAGTGCATGGTTTGTAAAAATAAGGAATTGCAAGCCCAGATAGCCATGTTGATGAAGATGGTATCAATCTTTATAAAAGAAAAGCGGTAAGCTAAAGTAACTAACATAAAAAAAGGGTCAACAAATTTCAAAGATTAATTAACTTGTGGCACCGAAGTTACACCCATCTAAGAGGAAGCTGTCTAAGAGCACTAACCTCCATAACACTATTCTAATGATGCACTTGATTATTCGCATGAATCTAATTGTAGCACCTACGCATTCTAGATTTTATGAGGAAAGTACTAAATTTTTCCCAACTCATTTGTCATTACTTAATCTAAATAACCCTATAGAGCAAGAGGAACCTAAAGGCATCCAACCTTTAAAGAATACAGAAGACCTCAGCAAATACCAATAACTAAAAAAAAATTTAGTGCAATCGAGGAGAACAACAAATTCGTAATCATAAATGCCAAATCTCTGGGCCTGGTTTTCAACCTCATCATTCACCCAAGTTTAAGGTAATCGAGCTCGAGAAGTACACGGGGACCATAGATCCGACTGCCCATATTCAAATGTATTATCGAAAGATGGTTGGGTATGAAGGGAACAAGAAACTTCTAATTCACTACTTCCAAAATAGTCTGGTCGGGGTAACAACTCGTGGTACAATGAGCTAAAAAAAACTAAAATCCAAACATGGGTTGATCTTGCTAGAGCCTTCTTGGATTAATACAAGCAAGTTTTTGATTGGGTGCCTGATATGTTATCTTTAAGAAACATAGAGAAAAAGCCTATTGAGACCTTCAAGCAATATGCCTAAAGATGGAGGGAAGAGGCAGCATAAGTATATCCATCATTAAATGAAAAGGAGATGACCATATATTTTATAGAGATGCTAAATGCCCCTTTTTATGACAAGTTCAAGGGAATGCCATAAGGAACTTTGTTGATTTGATCATGTCTGGGGAAATAATCGAGAATGTAATTAAAACTAGAAAACTTGGAAAATAGGAGCTACTCCACACTAAGGGAAGGAAAATACTACTAGTGAAAGAGAAGAGGTCTAAGCCTTAACCTTTGACATGTAGTCGACAAAGGATTTTACCTTTCACCATTTGTATGCCACAAGTCGAATGGTTCACCATTCGGGGATAGTCTTGTATCAAATTCGTATTTAGGTTTTAACTCACTGTCATCACTTGTAATACATTAACTCAATAGCTATGACCCCAACTAGACCTATCCATCAACCAAAAGGGTTAAGGAGTACTTAGAAAGGATAGCAGGGCAGTTAAGACAGAACCCCTATAAAACTAATCCCAATATACATTGAATTACTTCCTTGGCTTAGCCAGGATCTATTAGTTTCGCCAACCTACTATGAACCTTTAGAGCCACCTTACCCAAAATGTCATGACACCATTGCTTGCGGATATCATAAAGGGTTCATGAGTCATTCTATAGAAGAATATGGGGCTTTGAAGAGAAAAGTACAATAATTAATTAAAGCAGGGCAGCTGGATCTTGATCAACTATGAAACAAGATGCATAAACCTAAGATGATAAAGGCATTTCAATTTAACATGCTTTATATGAAAAGCTTTTGTCTTTAAAATGTCATCTTTCATGTTTTGAACTTTAAATCATGTATTTAATGAAAGCATAATATTAAAAGTCTCAAAAAGACTTATGATTGCTTGCATTCTTAATTTTTCTTATAGGTTTCCATGCATAAAACCAACTAATCGTAAGACCTAAACCTTTAAGGAATTAGTTTTAAACCATGCCACATGACCATGCCAGAATCATCAAATAAAAAAAACTTGACTTAGGCTAGGAGTGATAAGAACCAATCCTTCAAAATTTATAGAACCTTTGGGAACTGAGCAACTGTGATATTCTTTTAGAGTCCTGTCGATGGTAATTTAATGCAGATCAAGATTAAGAAAAAAAATCCACCTTTTTCTTGACAAACTAAAACCCAAGTTACCAAGCCATACCTTGAAAGTTTTTCAAATCAAATCTTAAGGGCAACACCACCAAACTATTCTACGTTCCACCATAACCTCTTAGGCCCTTAGTCTCTCCTTTCATTTTGATACCTCTAAAAGCCTTTCTTGAAACATTTCTTGCATCCCTGCCACAACCTCTTGGTCCCTTGTTCTTTCTTGCTATTTTGATACCTTCAAAAGCTTTTCTTAAAATATTTTTTACGCCCCCCTACCGTGACCTTTTGGTTATTGATTCTCCCCTTTCAAATTATTTCCCAAAGACCTTTCTCAAGGCACTTTCTAGGGACCCTCTATAATCCAGTCTCTAGTTTTTCCCTATCATCTTGATATCATGGAACTCAAATCCTTTGTCAATGCAAACAATCAAGGATTAAGCACAAAATGTTCCTTGCAACTTAAACTTTAGCATCATGCGATTTCTTGTCAGTGGCAAACCAAAATAAGGTATGCTCAAGTATTTGAAGTGAAAAAGGAGTAAATAGGAGAACTAAGGCATGCCTTAAGAAATTATAAGAAAAATGAAAATTAAATGCAACATCATGTGATTCAAAGCTCTAAAATATCTTTAAAAGAACTTTATTTAAGAAATGGTTCTTCAAGTTCACATAGTCATATTTGACATGAAAAATGGTTATCTTTCATCATCCTCTTTCAAATTAGAAGAACTTCCCCCTTTTGCTATGCTTTTAAGCCTAATGAATTCATTCTTTTTAAACCCTGATCAAGGATCACCTTCCACATTAAGGGGCAAGGAAAACTTGTTTAAGGAGTATGGAGGATAGATGTCCCACTCTATAATTCTAAGAATGCTCAACATCAAGGGGCAAATAGGAAATGCATAAAGTTTCCAAAGTCCAAGATTCTCTCTAAAGATGGAAAAATGAAAAAAAAATTAAAAAGCAAAGCAGAAAAACAAAAGGAAAGCAAAAGCAAGAACAAGACAGGGGAATAAAAGATCAGGAAATAGAGACATGATGCCCTCGCCCTCATGAAAAGAAACAATCCTTGATCCAATCACCTTTAAATGCCATGTTTTGGGCTTTATACGCTTTCTTTGAAGACCATGAATCTTAACCTACATTACGGTGTTTAAAAAGTTCATTTCTATCAAAGATGGCCATGTGAACTAAGGAACCCAGTCTTTGAGAGGTTGTTTTTTTTTATAGATGTTGAGCCTTCTTAATAATGATGATGCAATCAAACAAAAAATAAATAAAAAACAAAGAGATTAAGGCTTTAGGGTGAAAACCCGATGGGCAATCTAGAGCAAAATAGTGAATTTTCAATGCCACTTATAGGATTACCAAGATCCTGACAAGGAAACCATCATTCCAAAGGAATCCATGAACAACTCCAAACTGTCATCTTTAGAGGGATCAACTCTTAGAATTATATTCCTCACTTTTCCAAATCAACCTCATAATCCTAAACCCATCATGGCCAATCCTGGTGTCGATCAAAATATCAATGGTGAAAGGCTTAAAAGAATCTTAAATTTGTTTGGTTTTTAAGAAATTCATAAGGACTAGTCCATTGATGAGCCTAGAAAAACAAGCAATTCATTTCACTTATCCTTAATCTTTCTTAAAAAGGCCTAATTGCCACTCGAAAAATCTTTTAACCATAAATCAGTAGTCTTCAAGAGACTTAAATATCATGCTAACTGGTGATCTCTATCAAATGAACATTTTAAGCAAAAAGGATAATAGCTTTTCCAATCATAAGGCAAACTAGGATTAGAATGATTCTTAATCAAAAAGAGGAACCATCAAGAGAGGTTAAGCTAGATTCAAGAAGAGCGAACTGTAATCTCAATCTCTACACCCTTAGTAAGCATACATATCATCCTTCATGAAATTATGCATCGTTTGCATAGGCATTTGAGCATCACTCATCAATATACACTTCCCTCCAAGCTTAGTATAGATAATGGCTAGTCTTGGTGTTTGCACTTATAAGTATTAACACTTATATGAATGCATGAACACTAACACTTTCATGCCTTCTCACCTACCTATAATTGCACTTATGCGCACCCTTGTTTAGAAGCATTTTGCATTCAGCTGCATCTATATTTATAAGCATTCACACCCATGTGCATCCACATTCATGCATAAACACATATATGCATTCTCTTCTATGTTAAGCATTTTTACTCACGAACCTATGCTCTAATTGCATCTTTACTTGCTTACATTCAAACTCACATGAAATCTTATCTACCTTCACACTTATGCTTGCTTTAGTGTACAAGCATTTGCACTCACATGCATTTTTATTGCACTCATTACACCCTTACTTATGCATTCAATCATTTTTATTCATGTGCATTTTTGCTCACATCTAGTAACACTTGGAGGCACCAATGTCATAGGCATTTGCATTCACATGTATTTGCATTCTAGTATATTTGTATTCATGAACATTCACCATGTTGTCTTGAATGCATATGCATCACTCCATGCTTATAGGCATATTGATACCAAGCATTACTATCAACTTACTCCATAACATGGTGTTTATGCCTAGAAATGATATTCATGGCATACATCATATCTTCTTTCTTGAGGGTGTCAACCAAAAACCTTCAAAGCCTTTCTTGAGGATGTTACTTTGAAAACCTATAAAACCTCTTTTAAGGATGTTTTAAATGTTTTCCAAAGCCTTTCTCGAGGATGTTTTATTAAAAACTTTTAAAGTTTTTCTTGAGGATGTCTTTCATCAATCAAAATTTTAAAGCCTCTCTTAAAGATGTTTTCAATATTTTCCAAAGCCTCTTTTAAGGGTGTTTCATCAAAAACCTTCATAGCCTCTTTTAAGGACATTTCACCAAAAACCTTTAAAGCCTCTCTTGAGGATATTTTACTAGAGCTTTCGAAACCTCTCTTAAGGATGTTTTTAATGTTTTCCAATGCTTCTCTTGAGGATGTTTCATTAAGAACTTTTAAAGCCTCTTTAAAGGACGTTTTTCATTAACCAAAATTTAAAAGCCTCTCTTGAGGATATTTTGAATGTTTTCCAAAGCCTCTTTTGAGGATGTTTCATCAAAAACCTCCATAGCCTCTCTTAAAGGATATTTCATAAAAAACTTTCAAAGCCTCTTTTGAGAATATTTTACTAAAGCTTTGGAAACCTCTCTTGAGGATATTTTCAATGTTTTCTAAAGCCTCTCTCAAGGATGTTTCATTAAAAACCTTTCAAAGCCTCTCTTGAGGATGTCTTTCATCAATCGAAATTTTGAAGCTTTTCTTAAGGATGTTTCATGAAAAACCTCCATAGCCTCTCTTAAGGATATTTCATCATAAACCTTCAAAGCCACTCTTAAGGATATTTTACAGAGCTTTTAAAACCTCTCTTAAGGATGCTTTCAATGTTTTTCAAAGCCTCTCTCAAGGTGTTCCATTAAATACTTTTGAAGCGTCTTTCGAGGACGTCTTTCATCAACTAAAATTTTGAAGCCTCTCTTGAGGATATTTTGAATATTTTCCATAGCCTCCCTTAAGGATGTTTCATCAAAAACCTCCATAGCCTCTCTTAGGGACATCTAATAAAAAATTTTCAAAGCCGCTTTTGAGGGTATTTTACTAGAGCTTTTGAGACCTCTCTTAAGGATGTTTCAATGTTTTTCAAAACCTTTTTTAAGGATGGTTCATTAAAAACTTTCAAAACCTCTCTTAAAAAAAATTTCACCTTAACATTTAAAGCCTTTGGAAATCTAGAGCAAGATTG
Source organism: Adansonia rubrostipa (assembly GCA_038381775.1). NCBI lineage: Eukaryota > Viridiplantae > Streptophyta > Magnoliopsida > Malvales > Malvaceae > Adansonia > Adansonia rubrostipa. The sequence continues at coordinate 65,885 of JBBYHM010355184.1, read as the reverse complement.
ACAAAACCCGAGGCAAGAAATCACCCTATCAAACCCTTTGGGGAGCAAACAGCTAAAAGAGGCCAAAATTGATCATCGGATTAGGCTTTTAAAATCATCATCTTTACATCATTTAGACATGCATTTGCATCCTCATGACTATGAAATATTTAACATCCTTCAAATGCCAGCTTCCACATACATAAGTCAAATTAGTGGGAAAGCTAATGTATGATTTTTTGTTTTTAAAAAGCCTCAGAAGGTCTTAGTCCTCAAAGAGCAAGGTACTTACGTATCTTAAAGCCTACACAAGCTGGTGGCACCTATTTGGGGTTAAACCTAGGAAACTACCTACCTCAATCCTAAAAAAAAGTAGGACATTGACTTACCTCAAAGCCCATACAAGCTGGTGGCACCATGTTAACCTACCCTAGTCCACAAGGAGCTGGATGCTTATCGAGTCAAAGCCCACACAAGCTAGTGGTGCTTGTCTTGAGGGTTAAACCCAAGAAACAACCTACCTCAGTCTTTAAAAAGTAAGATGCTTACATATTTCAAAGCACATAGAAGTTGGTGACACCTATTTGAGGGTTAAACCTAGGAAACAACTTAGTAGGGAAGTACCCAAAACTATCATCTTATCGGAACAAAATGGTTTCTATTTGTCAGTTCCCTGTTCCTAATACTTAGCAACAGCTAAAGAGAGATAGCTGTGGACACCTTATTTTGTCTGGGCCAACTCTTGGCATCTCAGGACTTAAATGAAAGATAATCAAATCAAAAAATGAAAAAATAAATTGGGGCCAAAGAGCCAAAAGTTTTTTGGGAAGGGCTAAAATGCCTATAAGCCGAATTAAAGAAAATGTAAAAGTGAGGCATCAAAGGCCACTTTTCATGGTGTCACCACAGTCATTCAAATGAGTAGATGGATTAATTTCCCATTATTTATGGCCAAGGTAAGGTAACTCAGGAAGCCACAGGTACGTGTAAGTTGTATTGGTGCATAAGTATTAATACAAGGCTTTTGTGTCACCAAAAATTTAAATTTTCACATGTAGTATCTATACAAAAGGGTTTGGTATCGATAGCTAAGGTGTGGCATCAATACCTAAGGTGTGGTATCAATGCCTAGCATGATTGTATTGATACAAACCTTGCTAATAGCTAAAGTTATGATTTTTAGCAAAATGTATCGGTACACAAGTTTAAGTATCGATGCAAGTTTATGAAGTATTGATACATACCTTTAAGTCTCGAGGTTGGAAATAAATTTTTGCTCTTAGTATCATCAATTCATGCTTTATTGTATCAATGCTCATGGGTAAAAATTACCTTGTGTATCGATACACAAAATCATTTTTGCCCAGTTCAAGCCATTTTTCAGCCATTGCACCACTAATTCAAAATATGATTTAAACATGTGCTTTGCACTAAAAATCATCAAAATTCATACTAGGCTTCGTTTTTGGGCTTATGATTAGATTTAAACAAAATTTTGAGCCCTAAATATCTAATGACAAGGGATATTTCTTAACATTATGCAATTTGTTAAAGGGTAAGGCTAAATATTCCCAATGCTTAGCAACATAATGTAGCCTAGATCTACTATTTTTGCTGAGCAAACCAATAGGTTTGCATGGTAGCCGAGCACAGTACCTGATCTCTGCATAAGGTACATACACCAAAACCTTAAAATGCCTTTGCTTTTTCATCTTTTGTCTTTATAGTCACAAGGCTATATAAGCCAACCTTGGACTTAGTTGAAGAAGAAACTTATAAAAAAAATTCTCAGTAGAAAAAAAAATCCACTACCAGATGTTCCCTTAATACTCCTCAACTACCAAAAGCCAAGAAACTTTTCTCCACTCTCGAAGCCCTTCAAAACCATCACCAAAAGTCTTTCTAAAGGCCTTTATTTCACTCATTTTTCCTCTTAAAACTCTTTTTTATCCACACCTAATGAAAAAACCCCTTCATTTTATCACTCTCTTACTGTTCAACCTTGAACAATGTGAGTTCAAAGTTGTTGCTAAGAGAAGAAAACTAAAGCTTGAATCTTTTGATATATTTTCTCCACTTGACTTTGCATGCTATTTGATTTTTTAATATTTTCACTAAGGTTCTCATGCATCCTTGCTGCCATGTTTGTGGTAGTCTTAGGATGTTGATGTTCTTTTGGTGCCTTGATCTTGCATGGTAGGTCAAATATCTTGCCTGTCATTCTATCATCATAACAACCTTTTTTTATGCATTTTTTATCATGTTTTACCTATTTTCATATGCTTAACACATGTTTGAATGTTTTCATAGTATGCATTAAGTATGTTCATGTATGTTCTTGCATTTTAAAGAGTCTCATAACATAAAAATGTTGTTGACAACTTTAGCATGCTCTTAAATATGTTTAAATCACTTTTATGCATCTTATTTGTCATCTCTTTGCGCTTTTGTTACCTTTTCCATGTCAAAATATCATCATTTTGTGTTTTCATATATAATGCTTGTTTATCTTTGTGCATGTTGTATATTATTCATGTTGTTTGTTAAAATGCATGCTTGTTTGTTATAAAAATCTGATTTTCAAAAACAATCCCCAAGTTAAGTTCATGTTACCTCCAATAGATGAAGCATAGCATGGATTTGATGTTTTCCTAAAATTGGTCTTTCAATCTTGGGGACAAACTAAGCCTTCTAGGTCTGGATTCATGGAATAAAATGCTATTTTTTTGTTAAAGTATTAAGCCTTGATCTTGAGTTCAATACCCTCTTTAGTGACATCGTCAACAAGTTGTTTCATCATCCTAAACTACTTTAGGGTTGTGGAATGAATTCATAAGGCCTATGCTACTTGTCCCTTTCTTTCACGGACATTTAAACCTACTAGGTTCGAGCCTATCCTTGAAAAAAATCAAAAAATCGAATAATCTCTTGTTTTTGTTCTGGCAACATCATATTTCGAGTTTGAAAATTCATTTTTAAGTTATGAATTAATTTTATTGAATTTTCCATATTTTTTGCTTAAAGGGCATCAAAGTACCTTTCCAACAACGTCTTGTTAGTCCTTAGATCATTCCATATGAGGGAGTTATGATTTTTTGAACCTTTATTGTTTAAAACCCTTGGAACCAATGTGGTATATTTTGTTTGGGCCATTTTGGCCCATTAGATGATTTTTCTAGAATGTTTAAATATTTTCCCTAAAATGCTTAAAAAATTTCCTTTTTGAAAAGGTATTGTTCACGATCTAATGATTTCAGATAGGCTTGAAATGATTTTTCAAAGTCCTTCATGCCCTCTTTCTTGTACATGCTGCTAGCGTCAAGATGGACTTAACTTCAAAACCTAAATTAACCTAGAAAGTGATTTTCTATGATTTTTGGAATATTTTTACATTAAACCTTATGGAGTTATCTTTCCAATAATGCCTCATTTACCCCCAATGCCATCGGATGGACCTGGAATAAATTTTGGAAGGGAGATGACATGGTGATTTCCTTTGTTTTTAACTCAATTTTTGAAATGGCTTTATAGAGACATTCGAATGTCTCAAAATGCATCGGATTGATTCCCCTACAATACAAGCCCTTTAGACTTGGATCAAGGCTTAAGTCAAAAATATATTTTATACAAGTATTCTATTTTTTATTTTAAAAATCCTTTTTTTAGAAAAAAGGTTTTCTTGTAAAATATTAAAGGTTTGCATCTTTGGGGATATTCCAACCCCATTACTCCAAGGTGATACTCCAACCCATTTTTCACCAAAAATTTAAATTTTCTCTCTCGAATTTATTTAGGATTTCTAATTATTTTCTTAAATCATCTAAAATTTTCATTTTAGGGGATAGTCTAACCAATTACTCTGAAGGGATACTCTAATCTAATTTTTCATTAAAAAAACTTGAATTCTCTCTTTTTTCTAAATTATTCTCATAACTTTATCTTTGGGGATACTCTAACTATATTACTTCAAGGGGATACTCTAACCCTACTTTTACCCAAAAAAATCCAATTTTTTTTTCTGAATGCCCCAAATTGTTTTAATTAAAATCTTTTTTATCCCTTAAATTACCATTGAATCCAACCATATCTTAAGGTTGTTACATTGGTTATTCTTTAATAATCAAAGACAACTACAAGATACAATTTAATCATCCTTCCTTTTCATGTGTGTTTATTTTCACGTAATTTATTATATTTTTTTTCATCTTGCTAACACTTTTCTCTTTGCAAGGACCATTATGCATTCATGTTTCAAAACCGCTTTCAAAAGTGCAAAGTGATATTCCGTGTCGGTAGCTGTCCAGTATTTAACATGAAATATCCAAATTTTTAAAATCTAATCCAAAAATTATTTTCTCCAAAATCCCTATGTTCCTCATACCTGCGCGTCGTATAGGTGATATATATTTTCTTTCAAAACCTGGATTTACAATTTCCAAAACTTCATGCTTTAAAGGGAATTATATCTAAATAATGACTAAAATCAATTTAACTGAGACCGAAGTAAGACATAGTTACTAGGTACCGATTTTGGGCATCGTGGGGGTGCTAATCCTTCCCCATGCATAACGAACTCCCAAACCCAACCAATGAATCTTTGGGCTCTGTAGACCTTGAAACTGGTGTTTTGAGCTTCATAACTCAAAATAGCATTTTCAATAGGCATCTGATCCTACCTAGCTTGTAATGACCGGTGGTAACTCTAAGTTTATACCAACTTCGTAACGGCCATTTAAGACTAATTAGATGAGCAATTCACTGGATGATCTCTGTCCCTTTCATATTACTATGCCTAATCCAAATCTGGATCACGGGATAGTTCAAACGCTCGACCACCACTAATCATCATATATTTTTAAGTCAAGCGCACTAAGCCCTTTGAATCGTCCGAAGTTTTAATGGTGAGCACGTGGTGACACTTTAGTTTGTCTCTAGTTCATTATATATTAACTTTTAATATCCCATGAATACTTCCACTAAGTCTTACATATTTCTTGAACATTAACTTGTAAATAATCCCACTAATCATAATAAGTCTAAGACACTTTTGCATGGAATTCAATCTTAATAAGAATCAAATTTAAAGTTAATTGGGCTTAAATTAATTAATTGGTATAATTTGATAAACCATGATGTAGAACAATTCTACTAAGATTTATTAAATAAAAGAAATCAAAAGGTATGGCATCCACATGCTAGCAAAAGTTATATGTTCAAAACATTTATCCTAAAACTTTCTAAAAATCAGTCAATTGAGCTGAAACCATTAACATCTTATGCTTAAAATAATAAATCATAAAAATGAAACTTCTTAATAACTTTGATGCATGAGGCACGAGCCTGATCCATATCATTTAGGTTGCCCTCTTTACCAATTTGTTGTCTTCATTTATCTTTTTCCTTGACTTTATTATTGGTCCTTACAATATGTCAAATACACATAGTACTAAAAGTAAATGACTTTTTGAATTTATGACTAACGTAGAAACTCCTTTTTGCTTTTTGTCCTTGATTGATTTAAGGTACTCTTTGCAGTTTCTCCTCTAATGACTGCATTTTTCATAATGATGACAAGTACCTTTATCAGTTCTGTCCTTAGCCTTTACTCCACCAAATGGCTTCAAACTCTTTGACCTATTCCTTTTTTATTTCTTTTACTTCTTCTCGATTCTTTTAGAAGTAAAAGTAGAAGAAACCAAGTGGATTACCTTTTCAATGGTGAGAGACTTTTCTATCATAGACAACATAGTTAGCAATCCTAGAAGAGATGTCTTTAGGTGATTCATGTTAAAGTTTAACATAAATTATGAAAAATTTAGAGGCATAGAGGAAATAACCAAATCAATGGCTAACTCACTGTCCATTGACTAACTTAATAGTTTAAGATAAATGATCCAGCCAATCATCTTTAGCACATGAGTTCCAACAGGTGTACCTTCAGACATCTTGTTTGGAACAATTCATTTGAGATGTCAAACCTCTCAGTGTACCTTTCCTTATCGAACAGTTCTCTAAGGTTTAGGATGATGTCCAGACCTTTAATGCCCTCATGTTACTTTTGGAGATTAGGTGACACGCTAGCCATCATCACACATATGGCCTATGTGAGATTATCTCTATGAACTTGGTAGGCATTTTTTTCTTGTTGAGAAACATCAAGTCCAAGCTTTTTGGGTATGGGCTCCATCAAAGACATAAGCTTGATGCTTTTGTGTTAAAACGATTTTAACATTGCAGAGCCAATCAATGAAATTCGACCCAGTCAACTTGTTAACATCTAGTATGCTACGTAGTGACAGATTAGAAGTCATGCTTCTTGTTTATATCCTTTATGAAATCAAAACATATTTAATGTCACTAATATACATAAGATAATCATTTAGTCAGGTTTTAAAACTAGAATGATTATTTCTTATTATTTTTGCATAGCTATTGCCCTCAACTATAATATGAGAGCTTTATTATTTCAATCCTTTTAATAAGCTAGCACTAATTTCATCTTTACATAACCTTGGGTGACTTAACAAATCATACAAGAACTAATTAAGTAGGCAACTTAATTTACCAATTGTATCTCTATGCAACTCCTAGATCAGTTAGGTGGAAACCCTTTACCTAAATACATTTTATGTATTTCAGATAACTATTGCCTCTAATATCACATGGTCAAGTGTGACACATCCAAACCATGCAACATTAGTCGAGTAAAACACATTATCTATAACTCACATCATTCGAATGGAAGGTACCTTAAGTGACTCAACAAATCACCCTTAGCCAAAACTTAAGCATCTTGTCATAAATAATGGAAGGCATATAATCATGCTAAGACATAGACTCAATATTTTATGAGGGATTTCTTTTATAACATTATTATTTAAATCTGATTGATTTGCTTTTGATTGCATAGGCATTTATTTCAAGTGCATACATATCATATATATATTTATCAACATAAAATATATCTATCACATGCAAACTACTAGAATGATTATGGACTTTCATCTAAGCTAGTTTCCTTGAGCCATTAGGAAACTAGGTGGTCAATTTCCTAGGGATATCAATAACATATTATATAAGTCTTCATGGTGATTTCCATGGACGTTATCTTGGTGCCATCTGCTTTGCATCTTGGAGTTTGTAAATTCTTTAATACAAATCTAATCCTAGATCTCTAACTATGTAACAATTACATGAGTTTGAAGGAACCTCGATAATAAAAAGATAAGGTAGGGTTTGGAAACCCTATTTAAAACTATTCAAGAAGAGTAAGGTGAGAAGAGAATTTTACAACTTCGGATAATAAAAAGATAAGGCAGGGTTTGCAAACCCTATTTAAAATTAAATACAAAAATAAATAAAATTAACCGTCTATAACCTCGTCAAACTAAAGCCTAAGTCCATAACCATCTTTCATGCTTTAATAGTTATAGCATAATAATAATAATGTATAGCTAATATCACATGGCAATCACATGTACACAATGCATGGATAAACAAATTTATAACATTTAATAAAGCATCTATAAGAATTGGCCATAATGATAAAACATATTTAATCCTAGTCTTAATCTAGACATTTACCAAACCATCAGGTGATTTGTCTCAACAAGGACAAAACTTTATTTGCATACTTAAATTTAGGTTTCTAAAATTAACATATTTAAAGAATTGAAATGAAAGTAACTTATTTAATTAAACAATTTAAGAAAACAAGTTTCCAAATCTTGATTCTTTTAAAACATGTTTATTTAGAGAATTCTAGTTGAATTAAAATTCTTTAAATGTTCCTAATTTTTAGGAACCAAGTTTTATTAGATAACTATTTATCTAATCCAACTTAAACTATTTCATAATTTAAAAAATTCGATTCCTAAGTATGTGGGATTTCACTCTGACTAGAAATCTAGCTAGAATAGAAGTAGGACTCTAACAATTAGTGCCTTTAGTTTTTGGTAATCTTTTTGGCCATACCAATAGCCTTTAGCCACCACCTTTAGATGATGTTTTAGGGTTGTTTCAAGTGATGGGAAATCAGATTAGGTGCTACAGAGAACTGATTCAGGGCTACATTCAAGATGGCATCTTTCTTGCTTTAAATTGCAAGTTACAAGAAAAATTAGGAAATGGCACTACCTTGCCACAAACCCTAGTCTTGATGCCCAACTTTCTACCCCTTTGGAGGATGTTTATAAACTAATTTTAGATGATGGAAAATCATTCAAGATTCTGCCCAAGTTCAAACCAAAGCAGCAAACTCAATGGCAACAAATTGCCTTTTAAATCGCAAATCACATGGTTATACTTTTAATGGATGTGACATCATCATGTGTTGATTTTCAGCAACCAAGATCCATTCAAGAATCACATATTCTTTGATTAACTTGGTGTTCTAAAGTGTAGCAAACCCAGGGAATATTGTCATAAAGATTTCAAGGTGCATAGGAAGTAAGAACACATCAACAATAGCAAAAAAAAAAAAAAAACCATACCATGCAATTTCATCAAGAACATTCAGGTTTTGGATTTCTTTGTTTTAAATCATATTTAATTAAATCAATATTGAATTTTATAAGTATACTATCATAAAATTAGATCATCAAAATCAATTTCTATAACAAGGAAATGTAAAAAAATTTCTTAAAGAAATTGCAAATTACAAGAACAAGCCTTCGGGTTTCATCGATTCAACATGCAATTGATCTAAATCAATAAATACTAATTTTTATTAATTATTAAACTTTTTAATAATAATCAGGACACATTCTAAGTATGCTTTCTAGAATTAAGAAAATTTATAAAAATTATTTCATAAAGTTCTATGGCCCAAAACTTCATAGATCTTTACATTTGACATCCAAATGTCAATTATGATAAATTAAGCTATAGATACTCTATGTAATCCACAAACTATAGGCTCTTGTTACCACTTGAAGGGAACTCTTTCCTAGTGAAGTCCAGCCTCGTGCAAGTATTGGATTTCAAAATTCATCAATACATAAAGATACATGCACCAAAAATAATAAAAGTAGAAATAGTTGGACTTCCCTATGGATCTTTATAGAGGGATTTGCATATTGTAAGCTATAAAATTTTAAAACAAGATTTAAACATCCATATGATCAAAAGTTACTTAAGTCAAAATCTAAACAATAAATGCCAAGAAACTAGTTTTTTGAAAGATTCTTGAAGACCACAAGTAGCACACGTCTCTCACTTCTAGTGATTATCCACACAGGTGACCGTTGAAACCTTCTTGAAGTGATGATTCTCTAGTGCTAGCTAAAAGAGTTATCAATCCTTAACCAAAAGGTAATTTTGAATCTTGAATCAAACTAGAACTAAGAAAACAGAATGGAAGAAATTTGTGCCAACCACAAAATCTCTTAAGAAGATGGCGTAAACTAGAGTTTGTTTTCAAGTTGGAATATTTTTGAGAAAAACTAAATTTTATCTTATAAAATATTCTTTCAACATATACAATAGCCTCTTATTTCAAATTTTTGGTTAAAATTTTCTCTTAAAGCCTTTAGGTGATCATATCTATATATACTTGCTCAATCTTATTCCTAGTCAGATTTAAATTAGAATAATTGTGACTTAATTAAAACTCCTTAAACAAGTTAAAATATTCTCCTTGTTTTAGGTTAATTAAATGGTCAACTATTCCTCCCTTTGCTTAGGTAGAATTCCTTTTTCTTATTAGGCTAATCAAATCAACCCAACAAGCTTGGGCTACAAGCATGGATAATGGCACAATGTAGCCAAACTTGTGCTTCCATGAATTTAATCCAATTAATTTAATTTTATAAAAAATATTTATTTAATACATATAATTATCAAATAATTATAAAATATTTAATTTACACAACCTTTAATTATCAAATATTTATTAAATAATATTTATTTAAATATTAAATAAAAAATTTGGAAACATAAATTAGCTAGTACATACATATCCTTATGGATTTTATCATTATAAAATCTTTAATTTAGTTAAACCTATTTTTAACTTAATTTCAATATCATTTAATATTCATTAACAAATAATTAACATTAAAATAATATTCAAAGGGATTATAAACTAATTTTTGAGATAAGAAAATTTAATTCTCAATCAAATCCTTGATGAAATCTTGTTTCAACTAGAATTAGTGTTTATCCACCTTTACACTTGATGTCTCAATTTAGACATTATTTTAATAAGACAATCTTATTATTAGTGTCTCAATTAGACAAAAAATCTTGATTTCACAAATTTGATTTTTGTCTCAAATAATTGAACTTATTCTATTAAGTCCTCCATTCAAATTACCTTTTATTAATTAAGTAATACCTAATTAAATCCCAAATTTAATCCAATAGTTTAACCTTGTTGTGTGTGACCCATTAGGTTCCCAACATGTTGGAAATGAATATAAATAATCTAATTAATCATATTCATAGATCAAGAGTGGGATCTAGCAACCCATAATGACCACCTACATGTTGAAAAGTCATTGTGACCTTATAAAAACCTTTCAATAACTAGCCTATTAGTGTAGCATGATCCTTTCACCATATATCCCAAATTAACGATGAGCATGATGTAGTGTCTACCCAAACCTGTATCCATATTAGTTTTTACAACTCATGTTTAATGTTTACGAATCTATGAGGAACTATTCCTTATAATCCAAATATATGATCTGCCTGGAGACTTTAATCCAATTAACCGTAGTTAAGAACACTCGAGATATGTCTCCAATGTTACTCAGAGTGGTGAATACTCTATGGGTCACTGATTCATCTATCATATGATTCATGTTATACCCAAAACCAACCTATAATAAGCATCCATCTATTATGGACCCATTTATGATGGAACCAAAGCATAACACTCCTCATGTGAGATGACCAGGTATCATAAGTTTGAGGGCTATTGTACATGACTGGCACATGAGAATATATGCCATGGATACTTGACTGACTTATACCAAATAAAGTTCTTATTTGGGCTATTTTTAGTGAACTTGTTTTCATAAAACAATCACCTTTATGCTATTCCCAAGTAGCTCATATACATTAACCTCTATGAGATCAAAGGTTAGCAAGCATCCCATGCATAGAGACTTAGCATATACTTGACTTTGTATTGTCAATGCCCCATCTTGACAATACAATGACTAAGAACACTTTTAGAAACATGATTTTAATGCATAAGGATCTCATTATCATAATTGATCTACTAACTTTGCAAAGCCACTGTGTCTCAAGGGCTTCATCCAATTAGTGTTTGCATGAGTCTCAATCATGCCATATAAAGGAAAACCTATGTTACTTTAATTTAGTAACTTGTATATAGTTATTTGACATGTATCCCATGTCCTAATTCGATTAGTTCAAAGGCATACATCAATAGTTCTTATGTGCCAGTCATGTATAATAGTCCTTAGAGTTATGACACTAAGTTATCTCTGTGGAAAGTGTTATACTTAGAGATCATCACAAATGGGTCCATATTTGATAGATGCTTTTGGTAAGGTGGTTTTATGTATGGCATGAATCATGTGGTTGATGGATGATTAATCCAAAAAGGATTTACCACTCTTAGTGACAATTAGAGACATATCTCGAATGATCCTAACATTGGTTAATTGAATTAAAGTCTTTGGCCACAGCATAAGTGAATTCTAAGAAACCACTTATTGTAGATTCATGAATATTGACCATAAATTGTAAGATCTAACATGGATTGAAGCATAAGTAGACACTAAATCTTGCTTATGCTTAGTTTGAGACCTATGGAGAAAGGATTGTACTACTCCAATAGGCTAGTTACTGAAAGGTTTTGATAAGGTCACATTGACTCTTCAATATTCGGGTGGTCATAATGGGTTGCTAGATCCCACTCTTGCTCTATGGATATAAGTATTTATGTCCACTACAAACACATTTGGAACCTAATAGATCACGTACAATGAGATAGATTTATTGCATTAAATCTGGGATTTAATTATGGTATAAATAAATAAAAGGTAATTTTGGATGGATGACTTAATTAAATAGTTCAGTTAAGATTTATTTGAGACAAAACTAGATTGTGAAATATAGATTTTTTTGGTCTAGTTAAGACATAAAAATAAGATTATCCTATTAAAATAATGTCAAAATTGGGATATGCTATATAGAGGTGGATAAACACTAGTCTTAGTTAAAATAGGATTTCACCTAGGCAAGGGATTTGATTGTGAATCTAATTTTTGTCTCATTTCTTGGTTCATAATCCTTTGGAATAATATTGTAATATTGGTTGTTTGATAATTAATATTAGCAAGATTAAAAATAACTTAAAATAGTTTTAACTAAATTAAGGATTTTATAGAGATAAAATCCATAGGGATGTGTATACCAGCAAATTTAGTGTCCAATTATTTATCTAATTTTATAATTATTGGATAATTATATTTTTTACATAAATATTATTTATATAGATAAATATGGTCTCTAAATTATAGAATTAAACTCATGGCAACATAGTCTAGCTTAATAACCTTTATTATGCCTAAAGCTTGGTTTATGGTCCAAGCTTGTTGGGCTAATTCCATGGCCTAATTAGGGTAAGGGATTTTGGCTAAGGCATGTGGGAAGGGCTAACCATTTAATTTAAAATACCTAAAAGAAGGTGAAAGAGTTTCACTAGTTTTAGGAGTTTTAATTAGGTCAAAACTCGAAAACAAGGTTGTTTAATTTAAAACACCTAAAACAAGGTGCAAGAGTTTTACTTGATTTAGGAGTTTTAATTAGGTCAAAACTCTTTCAAATATCCTAAAGCCAACTAGAAGTTGGATTAAGCTAGTATATAAAGAAATGATGGGTTAGAAAAATTATTGATCTTTCTTGAACTATTTTCTGAAAGAAAATATTTTTTAAGAGGTTATAAAATATTTCCTCAAGTTTTTTCTTGATTATCACCACCTAATAGCTCTACCTTCTTTAGGGATCCTAAGCTATTTTGCCACCTCCTTCCTTGATATCTTCTTAGTTCTTGTTTGATCAAAAGTGCATATTTACCCTTTGGTTGAGGTTTAACAAGCCTTTTAGCTAGCACTAGAGAACCATCAAGCTTTGAGAAGGTTTTAACAAATATCAGTGTAGATTATTGTTAGAGATAAAACACGTGCATTGCTCTTGATCTTAGAGATCCTTTTTAGGAAGCCATAGTTGTCACGTCAAAGATCTTTTTGGTTAGTTTTTGTTTCAGATTTCAACATTTCAAAACAAGGTAACCTCACAGTGGATACTTAAATCTTCAAGAAAATGTTAATGTCCACTATATGTAAGTCTTTCCCTAAAGATTCCTAGAGAAGATCGATTGTTTCTATGTTTCTGTCTTCTGCTACTCTTTTCATAAATTATGTTGATTTTTGAAATCCAACACATGTGTGAGGCTAGAATTTATTGGGATTTTCATCCTTTCATAAAGACAATAAATCTGATAAGGTTTGACACATTTCTTTCTAATCCTTATGTCAAGGCCACAATTCCAATCATGTTTGACATGCTTCATTCTAATTATCATGTCTAGTCCATAAGTTTGATCAAGTTTAAGACATTGGGAAGCTATATTATTTGTAAAGAAACATATTAAGTATCTTCCTTCAAGATTTTAGAGAATTTGTTCTATACTAAAGTATTAGGAATAGACTAAAATGGTTTTACCTCATTTCGATAGAACCTTAATGACTGCTAGTACATATAATGTTGTTTATGCTTCATTATACATTCCTAATCAGGCAAGGATAACTACTGGTATATATGATGTTATTTATGCATCATTAGACACTTCTAATTAAGACAATGATGGTTACTAGTATATTTATGCTATTTATGCATCATTATACACTTATGATTAGGGCAAGGATGCTGCTAGTATATATGATATTATTTATGCATCATTATACACTTAGGATTGAGCAAGAATGGCTACTAGTATATATGATGTTGTTTATATATCATTATACACTTATGATCAGACAATGACATCATTTTCACATTTTATGAGGTTTACTGTCTAGTTACTATTAATCTCTACCTTGCTACAAGGGAAGCTTCCATTATGATAATTGCACAAGCCACGAGGTTTGATTTTTCAATTTTTATGATGAGCTCATTGCATATGCCAAAACAGTCAATTGTAGATAATGACAAAATAAGTTTTTCTTTAAAACATTTTTGCATCAAGATGATCAGAAATAGAATTTGAACCAAACTTGATGACTATAGAAGATTCATCAAATATGTTGTTGCATCAAAATGGTAGAAGATAGAGTATACACCGAACTTGACAGCCTAAGAAGATTCATCTAAGATGTTGTATCTAGATGATGGAAGATAGAGTGTGTGCTGAACTTGATGATCAAGGAAAATTCATCCAAAATGTTGTGGCATCAAGATGGTGGAAGACAAAGTGTGCACCAAACTTGATAAATAGGGAATCAATTGCCAAAAGATTTTACAATATCGAGATGAAAAATTATCTTAGAAAAACTTCAAGTGCTTAAGCTTTATCCTAAGACTTGATGTTTCTTGAGCATGAAGCTATTGCAAACATGATGTTAGTAAATATGCCCTAAAGTTAATCAAACTAGGGCATACAATCAATAATGCAAACCTATCAGTACACTGTAATGATATAAGATTTTCTTCATGTTAGTGTCATGACTAACAATCATGAAACACTAATTATGCCTTGCAAATGAATTATAAAGAGTTATCATTATAGGATCATTAAGTATTAAAGTCATGTTCCTAATACTGCTCATATTCATTTTATTGCCATGACATTTCATTGGCAATGCTTAAAGACTAACACATTTTTGCCTTCTTACTTATGAAGTAAGCAAAAATCTCATAGGATAAAGTATAGGGATGCTTCGGATAGCATGCAAGGTTCTTGTTTTATGCAGCTTAAAATTATAGAATATTAAATACAATACATTTATACTCAATACATAAACAAAATTATTATATAATTTTATATTTATATAAATATTTATTAATTTTTAAAATTTTAATTTTAGTAATTTTGTCACAACATAAAAGTAATTATTACAATCGAATTAAAAAATATTTATAAATTATAAAATTTAAAATTCATCTAAGCTCGCTCAAATTCGAATCAATCGAATCTAAAATAATCCAAACCAAAAAAAGTCGACATTTGAAATGGTTGGAGCTTGAGATAATCCAAACCCGAAGAAAACCATATTCGAAAATATTCAAACCTGAGATAATTGAATTCGAAATAAATTTAAACCTAAAATAACTTATATCCAAAAACAATCCAATTTGAGTCTGCGCAAACCTACCTTTTATCACCTCTATTTATAAGTAAGGTTTAGTTAAATGATTTAATTTTAATTTATTCAATGTGCACTTTATAGAGAGCAAATTCAATATTTTGAAAAAGTAGAAAAAATAATGATAAAATATTATTTGCAGTTTACTTTGATTGTCTGTGTAATTATAGTATTAAACATTTAAACATATATCATCAGCTAATGTGTTATTTTCATGTCTATTTCAACTCATATTAAAATAGTATAGAAAGAGTCCGATTACAAATTTTTATTATTTTATATTTTCAAACATTTTCCATAGTTTTTGCTACTAAATAATGTAGACATAATTAAAAAGCTCTTAATTGTATACTATAATAATGATCTAAAACATTGATTATGAATACGTAAAACATTGAATACTATATTAATAATTTTTTATGTCATGTTATATTTTGAAACACTTGC
Organism: Adansonia rubrostipa; assembly: GCA_038381775.1. Taxonomy (NCBI): domain Eukaryota; kingdom Viridiplantae; phylum Streptophyta; class Magnoliopsida; order Malvales; family Malvaceae; genus Adansonia; species Adansonia rubrostipa. Next base: position 50,118 of record JBBYHM010355184.1, on the reverse strand, counting down.
ATACTCTCATTAACAGTGATTCCTTTGTAGTTTAAATCACATTATAGAATCGAAATAAAATTTATAGGCTTAAAGCTATAATTATCTTTTATAGCATAATTTATGGGTGAATATTTAAGAATTGTTTATTAGAAGTAAATTCATTTAAATAAGTCAAATTATGAAAGTAACTACATCTTTAAGTTTAAGAAAATTAATAATTTCTTGTTCATATCTATGTAAAATGTAAGTCAATTAAAAGTTTATAAAAAATAAATATAATTTATTATATGAAATATTTAAAATTTGAAATAAAATAAAACTAAAATAATTAAACATCAGACACATAGTGTTTATTCAAGACTATACACATGTTAAACGAATAAACAATCCACATTGAATATTTTCTTGTATAATAATAACATGATATAAATTTGTTGCATAATAACGAATAATCATTATATATATATATATGAAAAAAAAGCAGATATATATATGAAAAAAAAAAACTAGCATATTATAAGCTTGTTATGTAATAATTTTACAAATAATTCAAACAATTTGAATTAATTTAATAATAAAATGAAAATTATAGATAAAATATTAATAAAGGATTAAATTATAAAAAAAAAAGAAATATAGAAATAAAACATGGACAAATGAATCTCTATGAGTAATTTGTATGCACAATTAATACAAATAATTCAAACAATTTGAATTAATTTAATAATAAAATCAAAATTGTAGATAAAATATTAATAAAGGATCAAATTATAAAAAAACAAAAGAAACATATAAAGAAAAGATGCATAGATGGATCTCTATATGTAATTTGTATGCACAATTAATACAATTAATAAAGGTCATTATTATCTTTTAAAACTATTTTAGGAAATAATTTTTTAAATTAATTTTGTATGCAATAACCGAATGAAAATTAAAATGTAAATCAATTAAAAATGTCAAAATAAATAATGTTAATTTGTTATATAACATATTTTACATTAAGTAATCAAAAAATTTAAATGAAGAACACTTGACATTTATTTAAGACTCTACATGTGTTAATAGAATAGAAAAGGCCTAGAAGGATAGGTGAGTTGAAGGTGGGCCGATTAAGTAGAATGTTGTTAATGCGTGTGACCAGCTATGATTGCGGCATAACGAACTATTCCAAGAATGAAAGGCGAGTATTCAAAGACTCATTGAAGAAATAAAAAGTATCATAGAGGAGTAGCCAACTGATGCTATTTTAACCAGAGCAAAAATTGTATAAGAGGCCCTAAATTAAGCAATTTATAGAGAATAAAGCTATTGGGCACAGAGATCTCAGGTTAATTAGTTGCACAAAAGTAATCTTAACACTACCTTCTTTAATGCAGAAGTATCTTTTAAGAGGAAGAATACTGCCATTAAAGGCCTCAAAGGTGAGAATAGAGATTGGTGAGAAAATGAGAAAAGGATTAGAGACATAGCTACCAAGTCCAACAACTATTTGAGTCCCCAGGTAGTAATCTATATTCTGACATACTAGAGGGGGTTAACTGATGGATTATGGATGACATGAATTCTTTTCTTATTATGAAGTTTAGAGCAAATGAGATTACTAATGCCATTAAAGAAATATGCCTTACAAAAGCACTTGGCCTTGAAGGAATGCTGGCTCTGTTTTACCAACACCATTGGCATATCATTGGTAATGATGTTATTCAGTTTTGCTTAGAGTTTTTTAATGGTCATGGCAGAATTGATAGTATGAACCATACTTGTATAGTTCTGATCCCTAAGATTAAAAAATCTAGGCGGATAACATAATTCAGACCTATTGGTCCTTGTAATATACTTTATAAAATTCTTGCCAAAGTTTTAGTTAACATGTTTAAATAAGTTTTGCATATATTCATTGACATGGGCCAAAGTGCTTTTATCCTTGGTAGACCAATTACAGATAGCGTGTTGGTAGCCTATAAGTTACTCCAGAGTCTCAAGAATAAGAGAGGGGGAAAAATTGTACCAAAGCTTAAGAAGAAAAAAAACTATGACAGGGTTAAATGGTAATTTTTAAAAAGATAATGGAGAACCTTGGGTTTTATCATAAGTGGGTGAACTTAATTATGACTAGTATCTCTTTTGTTTTTTTACTCTATAGTTATTAATGACAATATCACTAATACCCTTTATCTTAAGAAAGAACTCTAATAAGGAGATATTCTTTCTCTATATCCTTTTTTTATTTGCAATGAAGGTCTATTAGTTCTCTTGAAGAAAGATAATAAAGAAAAAAAGAACAAAGGTGTACAAGCTAGTAGGAATAGATCTCAAATCACATATCTTTTCTTTGCAGATGACAACCTAATTTTTACTTGAGCCAATGTTGAGGAAAATGTAGTTTTAAAAGATATTATGAAAAAATACAAAGATGTTTTGAAGAAGTAGATTAACTTCAATAAATCTACTATATTCTATAGTTCCAATGTAGAGCATAGTCTAAAAGATTCACTACAACAATTATTTAAGGTAAAAGTCATAAATACCTTAAGAAGTATCTGAAGCTTTCCACCATTTTCAGCATGGGAAAGAAAAAGGCATTTAGGGAGTTAACTGAGAAGCTAAAAAGCAAACTAAGGAATTAAAGCTCTAGATGCATGTTTCAAAAAAGGAAAAAGGTGTTTAATAAATCAGTTCTATAAGCAATCTTGACATACTCGAAGAATTATTGCAAGTTGCTGAAGACCTTATGCCTAGAACTAAATAGCATTTTTAGCGACTATTAATGGGCAATAAGTAAAGACAATAGTAGGATTCATTGGAAGTTATGGTAGTATATGTACTTACTAAAAGATAATAGAGGACTAAGACTCAAGAACATTGGCTTTCAACATAGCTATCTTAAGAATGCAAGGGTAGAGATTGCTCAAATGCAACCATTCTCTTGTCCATAAGGTGTTGAAGGCCAAGTATTTTCCATAAACTTATTTTTTGAATAGAGGTCTTAGATGTAACACATCACTGACATGAAAGAGCACATGGAAAGCTAAAAGCCTTCTAAAGAAGGGAATGAGGTAAAAAGTTAGGAATAAATAATCAATTAAGATTTTAGAAGGACCACTAGATGCCATAATCCTCAGATTTCTATGTATGCACTATCCGAGATTTGAATGACATAAGAGAATTAGTGGTAAGTTTATATGTGATAAGAAAGGGGTTATGGAATACCTTGATCAGGAACTTGTTTAACAAACAAGAAACGGATGACATATGCACAATGCCTATGCGTAAACAAGGTGGCAAGGATACCATTTTTTGACACTTTGATAAGAGTGAAAGATATATGTTTATGAAAAACCTATTTTGTCTAAGCCACTGATTGATTTTTTTTTTAATTTTAGGGGTTAGATGGAATTTTTTTGTTTGGGTCCTCCTAGATAAGTTAGATATGATAGAAAGGTCCAATTGAAGTGTTGGCTGGTTTCCATGAGTTTAGTTTAACACAAAAAGGCATCTAAGCTTAATTATCCAATTTAAAGGGTAGTTGTTAAGTTTAGAAAATCGAGACCCAGGTTTAAAAAATTTGAGAATGTCAAAAGTTGAATGGTATAGGTCTCTTGAGAGAATTAGAGTGTTTATTAATAATATTTAGATGGAAAAGAGACTTATTTTAAAAGTTGAAATCAAAAGTCAACATAAGGGCAAAAGTCAATTGTAGGCAAAATCAACTGTAAAAAGAAAACTTTTTAGGCCAGAGTTAGATTTTGAACTTGGAAGAGTTCTACAGTTCAGATTTCAAAATTGATTAAACCATAATGAAATTGAACATAGACTTTTAGGTCAAGAAAGTGTAATTGGGGCTGCATCATGAAATGACCTTAGGAATTTAAAGTGTCAAGACCAAGGGTTTAATCTGGGAGGTCGAAGATAAAATATTTAGATTTTTTTTGGAGAGAGTCATTATGACAAATTTTTGCTACAGGATGGAACATTCAATTGCTCTTTTACATAGACAAATCTGGGTCAATTGAATAAAATAAACAGTTGTACATAGATTAGTATAAAAATCATGCCATGGCTAAATTTCCCATGTGATTAATATGTAAATTTTAATCATCCATTCATTAAGGGTAATAATGTCATTTTCCTTAAATTAGTTAAGAGGTTAGTGATTAAACTAAGATCACCCTAGGGTGATTAAAGGTTAAATACCAATTTTAGGGCCTATAAATGAGGATTATCATCTACAATTTCATAACTTTTAAACTCTTAAAAATTCTAAACGATCAAGAATATTCATTTTTTATCAAGCTCTCATGATTTTTGGGAGAAGATCGTGCTTTGAGTAGGTATAATATCTTATTTTTCTCTTTAATTTCAACCTAATTTCATGAATGAAGTGATTGATTCATGTTTTTTAATGCTTAATTGAGTTTCAGCCATGGTATTAGCATGTTCTATAGCACATGACTATCTTGAATCTTGATGCTATGATGTTTTTATTTGATTTTCAGGTATAATTTACTTGATTTCATGTTATTCTAAGCATGATTGAGTGATTAGTTGCTGAAATTTAACATGAGATTATGTTTAGAGAACTTAGTCTATGTTTGAACAGGATGATATTTCTAGATCTATGTTTTGACCAACCTTATTTCTTAGGAGATCTATGTTTCGACCAACCTCATTTCTTAGGATTCTGATGATTTAAGTTTTGTTAAGCTAAGATTTGATGATATTGAGCTGAAATTTCAAAGTTTGGATGATAAAATCATGATTCTCTAGCTTAGATAAGTTGTTCAAACATGAAGAAAAGAAGGATCCAAGTTCTTTTAGCTTAGGTAATGTAGATAATGAGCTTAATTAATTTAATTTTGTATGATCTTGCTAATTTTTGTTAGCTTGAGCTAATCTAAGTAAATAGAACTTGAGTCTAATGCCAAATGATGAAGTTATAAATTTTTGAACTTGTAGAAGCATTCGAACAACCTAGAAAATCTTTAGGTTTAATCGTGGTGAAATTAAGGTGAGCTTAAGTGTGCTTTGCATAATTGATGTTTAATTGGTGAAAACTAGATTAATTAGGTTGAATTGAACTTGAGTAAGCTAGAATTTATGCTCTATTGAATAAATGTGTAAGCTTGCTTACAAATTAATACGCTTAAATGTTTGAAAGCATGATTTGATTGTTAATCACGTTGATTGAATCCAAGCTTTTCTTGTGCTTGATTGTTAAATAATGAGAATTAATGTTTAGAGGACCATGAATAATTCAGCTAAGGTTGTTTTGTGTTTAGAATAGGTTTTATGGATGAGTAGTCACTAGAACCATAGGTAAGTATTCTATATGTTTGATAAAATGCATGTTAGGGTTTTTAAAATGTGTAAAACCTTGTTTTCATAAAAGATTCCTTAAGGGCAAGCTTTGGCTCACTTAATCAATAGGTGATCAAGGCTTGAATTTATTTAGTAAGCTTTTTAAGGTTTAACTTAGGGATATTAAATAAAATGGCAATTTAAAGTTGACTGGTAGCAATAAAAATGTTTCAAATTGTTTTTAAGTGTTTGGTTGAGTTTAAACTTGGTGAGCCTTAAGGTGGCCATTAAGCAATGTTTAGGTTAGTTAAATTTTGTTGCTTGGAGTCCATTGTTTACTGGTTATAGCATATAAGTAAGTGGCATTGGTGTGCCATTCACTTGCTAAGAATAAATAATAAGAAATTAAAGCGATAAAAGCGGAGACATTCGCGTGACTCCAAAGCATATCACCAATATTGTAAAACATAGTTCTAGGCCTTGGCACTTAGAAGTCTTTGTTGTTTCTTCATATAGAACATTTGTTAAGTCTATTTGGTCTTACTGCTGGACATTCAAATATTGGGAAACATGCTTTAAAAATTTGACAAAAGGTTTTGTGATTACAAGTTGAGTCCAAACTAATGTTGCAGCCTAGCATTGCAGTCTAAAAAAAAAGATACATTTTGATTATATTGTATTATGGATTTTTGTTAGTTTGTTTCTTGTAATCATCATTGCTTGTGTTGTGTAATAGGCTACTGAAACATTTAATTTCATGATCAAACAAATATGGAAACATTCCAGAACCTGAGCTATTTGCATTGCTCTATTTCAGTGCTTAATCAGTATTACGAACTATTTTTTGTATTTTCTCATATTTTTAGATGAAAATAGACTGAATAAGCTTTCCAATCATGTATGGCTTGTTTAGTGGATATTCTAGAAGAATCAGGAAGAAAATCTAGAAAGCGAGTTGGTCGAACATGTTGTGTGATGCAGTAATGTACGATTAACAAATTTATGTGACAGCCAAAATGATTCTTTGGCATTTTTTGGATATTTTTAGGTTAAAGTATAGTGAGCTAGCATTCATTAGAATTTGGTTTGGTGATTTTATGTATTGCGAATTATCATGAATAAATTCAAAGAGCTTGAAAGGTCAAATCCATCTCTATTTCAATTTTTTTTAAGTTTGGTATCTACTATTCTAAGGCATTCAAATGCCTTGGAAGTCATATTAGGTTTTGGACAGGTCTAGAAGTGTCCTATAAAAGGTCCTTACTGTCTCACATTAAAGCTTATAAGTTGAATTAAATAAGGTTGATTTTTAATTTTGTTTTCAAAGTTATGATTTATTTAATTTAGTCTAAGTGTGCTATTTTTGTGATTTCTTTTAACAGGAATCAAAATTGATAAAAAGATATTGAAAATGGAGTCAATGAGTATTTTTGGAGTGAAGCATTTTTGTGAAATTTTTTCCTTATAAATGGGTTTTGCTCTGAATCATTTGTAAATAAAAACTAGTCCCAATAAGAGTCTGGGATACATTTTCTGTTGATATTTGTTTGATTTGGAATAAATAAAAGGGGGATTATGATTGAACATATATGATTGAAAGAAAAAAACAAATTCAATACGTGTGATTAGTTGGTGCCAATTATTAGGCATCACAAAAAGGATCAAACTCTTACTTATGGTGTAATCGACTCCCAAGCTCAAATTTATAGGTCTCTGGTACGCAAATCATAAAATCATTCCTTTAGAGTTTCATAACTCATTAATGGATGGTTTTAATAAGTGACCAATCATACCTAGCCAAAAAAGTTCCGTGGCAACTTCTTAACCCTACCATTCTTGTATTTTAGTGTGAAAGGTTTAGACGAGTGATTTGTTTGACTGGCTGGGGTCCTATGATGATTCAAATTATTGTCTGCTCTAATTTGTTGAAGTTCATATCTTGATATGTTACGATAGCTTTTTGGTGAGTCCACTAAAGACATTAGAGAGTCAGGCCTCAAAATAGCCACACGTTATCTAAGTTTTAATTTTTTTCTCAATTTTAGTCAATATTTAATTATAATCCCCTTGATATTTATCGTTAAGGTTGTTGGATTGATTGATTGATTATTATGATATTGTTATGTTCACTAACCATGTTGCAGCACTTCAATAAATATCTAATGGTGCACTCACTTATAAAAAGAAGCTAAATGATTAATGTATATATATCTCAAATAAAAAAGTGAGACCCAGGTTTAGAGCTTTTCATGGCACACATTGCATTAGCATATGCATTAGACTCTCTACCAAGTACCATTTAAGAGGAGACATAAGACCTATTTTAGGATATATGGTGCTGTTTACCAATTGCATGATTAATAATCCGTATGGTCAGCTAAAGTCTTTGGGCTGTATTGCTTTTACTTTGGTGATTCATCTATATAAACAGGAGCAGTGTACTTGATTTGATTAAAACTTTTTGCCAAGCCTGGATGGGCCTAGGATCGAGATGCCATGGCTATCTTTACCAGGCAAGAGGAATGATTTAAGGATCATATGCATTAGAGGTCATCTTAAGCATGTGTACAGTGAGCCATAGAAGCCAAACTCAGCTAACCATACCAAAAGTTTAAAAGAATTCAAAGCTTAGTTACAATTAGGAAATGCTTCGAACCTTCTCTTGCTTTATTTTTTTTAGTCTAAATCTTGAGTGGTGTTGAAAGAACTTTATCACTCGAGATATTTATTGTCTCATGATACAAGTTTATATTTACATTTGATTATAAATCATTGTTTGGCTATCAAGTTGGTGGCTAAAATGTGTCCTAAAAGTAAAAAATTGAGCTAAGGTGAATAAACACTTTAGAGTTTTACATCATGAAAGTTATAGTGTTGAAAACATTCAAATGTATTGTTACACTGTGGACTGTTGGCTAATGTGACACTAGAAGCATCGTGATAGCTCAATTTTGAAAAAAGAGTCTTAAAAGGAATTAATGCCCTAAATTAGGATCATGCATCCACAAGGCTAGTCCTTTAGAGTTCAGTTATAGGGTACATACCAAATTCCAAAATTATGTGTCCCTTCGATTCTAAAAGGTTGCGAAACCCAAGAACAAACCTTATGGGACCATTTGAAATATATGAATTTTTATCTGATTAATCTATGATTTTGTTTGCCTTGTGTGTTTGTTTTGCATGCATTTTAATATCATCATTAGTGCATCTAAAAGTTATTGGTGTAAAAGGGATAGTGTCCATCCTAAAAGTCATCCGATATGAGGGAACATATGGTCTTGGTAAAAAAATGTATTCCATAGTAAAGATTGGTCAGAAGAGATTTAAAAGCAACATGGCGATGCTTTGAACGTCAAGTATGTCTTAGCATTTCCAATTAGAGTCGATATGAGTTTCGATAGAATGACTTGTTAGATTTATAGGCCATATAGGATTAGTGGAGCATTATCGAGAAAGATTTATTTGCCCAAATGTATAGAGATATAGCACTATTGGTTCATGTTCGGATAGATGAGGGGTTGCTCTAAGCCATGGTGCAATTTTAGAATCTGGGAGATCGATGCTTCACTTTTAATAAGAAGGATATGGTCTCGACAATTAAAAAGTATGCCACCTTGTTACATATTGAATGTGCCATTCCGATTGAATGTTTATTGAGGAGTCCAACCCACGAACATTGAAAAAATGATTGGCCAATATTACCAAAGCATTTGAGACTTAGATTAGGGCATATGTAGTCTGAAAAAGTTAGAGTGATTATAAATCATGGCATAGGTTATGAGATTAGATGGATGATTGCTTAGACATGGAAAAGAAAAAAGATATCTTTGCATTGGCTATCTATGGATTAGGAATATTCCCTATGACTCTAGGTATATTAATGTAGTGGTGGTAGATTTCTTTGATCGATTAAGGTAAAATATCAACCCCTCTATGGTGATTCTAGTGGAGATGATACAATCCTTAAACTTTTGTAAAAGAAAAGCTGAAAGAATATTCCTCGGATATGCCTCGATGCTACAAACATGGGTCTATAGTCACTTTTGGAAGGATGCAAAAGCTAATATCCAAATATGTACCAGGTCATTTTCACCTATTGCCAAGTTCCTTAGAAAGGATTGGTCAAGTGATTACACCAAGGATTATTGGCTACCGGTGTTTCAAAAATTGAAAAAGGATGATGTTACATGGAGAGCACTATGGATGTTTTCTCAAGTTATGCTGTATGGATGCAGACACCAACATTGGCTACCTTTGCTAGGTATCTCGAGAAGTATTAGTTATGCTCCTTTGTTACTTTAGAGGCGGTTTGAGTCTTAATAGTTCATTCCTTTAACTCATGATCTAGGTGAGTTCAATTTTGCTTATGGAGGAAATGGTTAGATAAAGAGAATACAAGCTCTGACTAATCAATGAAGATAGACTTATCACATGTAATTAGCTCGATATTAGGATGATTTGACTTTGGCTTGTGAGGTTAGGAGAGATAATCAGGTTAATAATATTGTTTTACTTTCGAATAAAGATATGGCTTTTCTGATATGAGAGTTGTTGTCTAATGTTGAGCTATTGAAGAAAGAATATAAGTTGGTGTGGGCAGCATTCCACTCAGAGATTGATCAGTTAGAAGTTGAAAATAGGCAATTAAAGTGTGATCAGGTTGTATATGAGTGGCAATTAAAAAGGCTTTGTAAGAGGAAAGATGATGCTAAGTGAGGTATCAAAGAATCACACCAGAATAACAAATGACTCAGGTTGTTCTTCAAAAACCCGTGGTCAGTAAATAGTTTGAAAAGTAAGAATCCAAGGTGGTAAAATTGAACAAGAAGGTGGACTAGTGGAGCCAACAGAAGTGCAAAATAGGTAGTCAAGCTTTTGGATAGCGAGTTAGTGAGCCAAAAAAAATAATGATTATGCTCTTGCTCGATTATAGGTTCAGAGTGACATTAAGATAGAACTCGGATCTTAATTAGTACCCGATTTTCCCATCAAGAAAGAAGAGCAAAAATAAAGCATTATCCTGATGGATGGATAGAATTGGGAAAGGTTTTAATTTTGGTTAGAGGATGTAATTTAAATGGTTTGTGTATTAAATGGATACCTAAACTCAATTTTCTTGATACAATAACTAATATGGATGTAAATGGCAATTTTATATTGGAGCTATTGACTTAGCCAATCCCTTCGACATGTTTGTATATTATTCATGTCATTGCATTCATACTAACTTATTCATTTTTATGTGTGCATTTGCATTCATGTCATAATATGTATAATAATGACAACATAGGATTCTAAAATCTGGTGTCATTCTTTAGGGGAAAAAATTACGAACACGGGGAAAATAATGAAGTTACCCATTCAAAGGATTTATAATACTTGTTCCTGTCGTAGGAATGTAGAGATCGATTTAGTAAGTAGGATGGAAAAGATAATGAAAGTACAATAAAGGATGATGAAGGGTCAAGAACAACATAGGTTGCAACTAAACAATAACATGGAATTGATGACATTAGTCACTAAAAGGAAAGAGCAAGTTAGACGCTTGGGTTCTCAAACAAAAGATGCTAACCTTAAGGAAATATCTAATAAGTTTATGAATTATGCATGGATAGAAAGTATGATACCTCCGATTCAAATGTCTTAAACTCTACCTTCTATTGGAATTGCCCTTATGATGTATGGACATCTCAAAGTTGCAATGCTATTGGTGACTATCGATAAGAGGTTAAATATGGGATCAACTTTGGAAAACCTGTTGGTCTTGACCTCGATGAGTTTGTTGAGGTAGATAAGCTTATGATGAAAACATTTAACCCTATTAAAAAGGAACAGATGCAATTACAGGTCATAAAGAAAAGACTAAGAGCCATAGAAGGAATAGATAAGTTTGGACTAGTGGATGCTATGGAATTAGGTTTGATGTCTAGGCTAGTTATTCCTTCAAAGTTTAAGACACCCGAGTTTGAGAAGTTTAATGGTATTATGTGCCTATCTGCTCATATCAAGATGTAATGCTGCAAGATGGTAGGGTCTGAGAACAATGAGAAATTATTGATCTATTAGTTCCAAGATAGCTTAACTAATGTTGTTGGCAGGTAGCATGTAGAGTTGGATAAGGCCAAAATTAATATTTGATTAGATTTAGTACTGGCTTTCTTGGAGCAATATAAGCATGTCATAGATTGGGCACCTGATCAATTGTCATTGCATAATATAGAGAAGAAGTCTAGTGAAAGTTTTAGACAATATGCTCAAAGCTAGAGGGAAGAGGTCATTCTTTTAATGGAAAAGGAGATAATGATAATTTTCATTACTACTTTGAAAGCTCCGTTTATGAGAGGTTGTTTGGTAATGGCACTAAGAATTTTATAGATATGGTGCTATACAGAAAGATGATCAAGTGTGCAATTAAAAGTGGCAAGATGTAAAGTAAAAAATCTTTGGGATATAAGTAGCCAACCTCGGCTAAAATGAATGAGAATGAAGCTAATGTTGCTAGCATTGATAACCGCCCATCTATGAACCTTGTACCCTACTATCCATACTGCTTGGCACCACGTGCCTGACCCTTAAGACTTTGGACGATCCGAAGGGCATAGCACGCTCAACTTAAAAATAAATAATGCTTGGCTATGGTCGAGCCTTTGAGCTATCCCTTAATTGGGATTTGGATTAGGCGTGATGATATGGACGGTATAGGGATCGTTGGATGAGTCACTCATCCAACTAGACTAGAAGGGCCACCACGAAGTGGCCATGAACTTGGAGTCACCATTGGTCATTTTAGGCTAGGCAAGATTGGATGCCTATGGAAAACAATATTACGAGTTACAAATCTTGAAACACTGAGTTTAAGGTCTACGAAGTCCAAAGATTTGTTGGTTCAGCTCGGGAGTTGGTTACGCATAGGGAAGGACTAGCATCCCTATAACTCTCGAAATTGGTACCTACTTACTATATCTCACTTTGGTCTCGATTAAATTGGTTCCATTTGGTCTATATTTAGATATAATCCTTTTTAATGCATGAAGTTTCAGAAAATGTGAATCCGGGGGTTTTTATTAAGAAAAATCAGATCACCTCTGCACCTCAGAGATGTGAGGAACATAGGGATTTTTTAATGAAAACAATGTCCAGATTGGATTTTAAAAATTGGATGTTTTGTATTAGGCACTGGAGAGATACCAACATGAAACATCCCTTTTAAATTTTATTAGAAAATAAATTTTAAATATGAATGCACAATAACATGACAAAAGGAAACAAGTTAGTGAGGCGAGAAATAAGAAATATAATAATATCATAAACAAGCAATCACAAACAAAAGAACATAAAAAAAGGATGGACGATCAAAATGTATCTCATAATTTTAAAGATAGGTCTAGATTCAATGGTAATTTAAAGAACAAAGACATTTTTTATCAAAATAGTTTGAGGCATACAAAGGGGAGAAAATTTTAAGTTTTTTAGGCAAAGCAGGGTTAGAGTATCCCCTCGAAGAAGTGGGGTTGGTGTGGCCCCTAAAATAAAGTTATAAAAATAGTTAGGAATGAAGAAACATTTTTTTATTATATATATATATTTTAAAACAGGGTTGGAGTATCCTCTCGTATAGTGGGGTTGAAGTATCCCCAAAGTTAGGAAAACATTTAGGAACAAGGAGAAAATTTTAATTTTTTAATTAAAAATAAGGTTGAAGTTTCCCTTTTAGAATAATGGAGTTAGAGTATCTCCACTAGTGAAAATTCTAATACAAAATCCTATTTTTTGTATTTTAATCTTGATTTGAATCAAAAGGGGTTGATGCTATAGGGGAATCCACCAAACACATTTTTGAGACATTCGAACGACTCAATAGAAGGGGATTCAAAAATTAGGTTGAAAACAAGGGACAACATCATGTCATCTCTATTTCTAGATTTTGTTCGGGTGCATCTTAAGACTTCACAGGGTAAATGAGATACCGTTGGAAAGGTAACTCAACAAGGTTTAATATAAAAATATTTCAAAAATTCTAGAAAATCACCTTCTAGGTGAATTAATTTTTGAAGTTAGGTTTGTCTCAGCACTGGCAGCATGTACAATTAAAAGGGTATAATGTATTTTGAAAAATCATTCTAAGCTTATCCGAGATCATTAGATCATGGATAATACCTTTTCGAAAAGGGAATTTTGTGAAAGCTTTGGAAAAAATATCTAGAAATTTTGTAAAAATCATTTGATGGGCCGAGATTGCCCAAAATAGAATGTTAAATGCTAGTTTAAGGGGTTTCGGCTAGCAAAGGTTTGAAAACTCATAACTCGCTCGTCCAGGATGATCTGAGGGCAAATAAGCAATTGTTAGAAAGGTAATTCGATGCCCTTTAAAGGAAAAATATTGGAAAAATCAAAGGGAATATTTTGTGGTTCAAAAATGATTTTCAAGTTTGAACTTCAGTGCTACCAGAGCAAAAACAAAGGGATTATTCGATATTCTAGTTTTTTGAAGTTACAATTTTTTTCAGAAGTTTAGAACATCCGAACGTCCGTGACAAAATGTAACGTGGCCTTTGTAAGTTGATTCCACAATCTTGAAGTAGTTTGGGATGATGGAAGAACCCATTGACTATGTCATAAAAAGTAACACGAGACTCAAGATCAAGGATTAATATTAAAAAGGATTTTTTTCTTTTTTTTTTTTGAAAAATAAACTTATTTTACATTAATCCAGAACAGAAATGTTGATTTGCCCCTAAGATTAGGAGACCAATTTGATGAAAATGTTAAACCCATGCTACTTTTCATCTATTGAAGGTAACATGAACGTAACTTAGGGATGTTCTAAAAATTAGTTTGTAAGATACAAGCAGGCATTTTAATGGAGATATCATGAAAAAAAATATAGCACATACAAAGATAAAAATGGATTAAACATGCAAAGATGATATTTTGACATGAAAATGTGTGACATAAATTCAAAAGATGACAAATAATGTGCATGGAGACAATATGAACATGTCTAAGCAAGGGGATGAATGCTGGAGTTGTCAAGACAAGATTTTTATTTCATAAGATTCCTTAAAACACCAGAAAAGGCTTGAACATACCTAAGACATGTCAAGGTGACCACTTAAATATGTAATGGATATGTGAATATGGAAAAAACATGGAAAAAGATGCATGAACAAAGGTTGTGTAATGATGAAAATGAAGCATGGTAAGTTTATATATCTAACAACATCAAGGTGTCAAAAGAATCATCAAGATCCTAGGACTATCACAACCAAGGCAACAAAGACACATGGAAGTATTAAGAGGGTCATGGCAACATGAACGGTTCACTAAAATGAAATGGATGATCAAAAGAGAAAGTACATGGACCTAGGTAAAAAATATACCAACAAAAGCTTGAAGTTTCTTCCTTCTTAAAAGTATAAACTTTAAGCTCAATTCCTTCCCTCTTTTAGCTATTGTTTAGCAAGAAAAGGGTGAAAGGAAAAAGCTTTTCGATAATGTGGTTGCTGATGGGGTGTTTTGGGGATGAAAATATATGAAAGGTTAAGTTTTTAAAGGTGTTCTAGTGGTAGTTTGAGGGAGCTACAAGAACAGAGGTTGGTTAAGGGTGAAAGGCAATTGAGTAGTGTTTTTGGTGAACTTTTGGAGCTAAAGTTGCTAGAGGATTTGTGGGGATGGGTGAAGAGTTTTTTGGGATTACTGGAGAGGTTTTTTGATAGCTGAAAGGTTTTTTTTTGAGATAGCTGGTTGTGTCCTCTTGATTCAATGTTCAGCCTTGATTTTAGAAGATAATGCAAATGGCATTTTTGATTTTTGTCCCTTCTACACCAGGAGACATCTCCAGCTACCATGCTCAGTTGACTCTATTTTTATCGATTCTGCCATATTGAGCAAGGAGGCAGAAAGCATGTGAAAGCTTGCAACTAGAGATATGACTGACACACCCTCTTACACCTATATATCTTATGAAAGTGACCTTTGTCATTAATTGTTTGGACTCCAAAATTTTGTTAAAATCCATTAATGAACCCATAGTTGAGGTTTGAAATGTTTTATGTAGTTCTTTGGTGCAAAAACATGTTTAAATCAGGTTTTTGAAGGCTAAAAAATGGCTCAAACTAGGCAACAATACCTTGGTGTATCGATACAAAACATGTTGTATTGATACATAATGTACTTTTTACTCCTGAGTATCGAAACAATGAGCTGTCTATCTATACTAAGAGCAAAAAAAATATTTCCAGTCTCGAGACTTAAAGGCCTGTATCAAAACTCCATGGATTTGTATTGATACTTATGATTGTGCATCGATACATTTTGCCAAAAATCATAACTTTAGCTACTACAAGGTCTGTATCAATACCACACCTTGGGTATCGATACCACACCTTGGGTATCGATACCAAAACCTCTTGTGTTGATACTACATGTGAAAATTCAAGTTTTTCGCATCATAAAGGCCTTATAGTAATACTTGCGCCCAAACATATCTTTTACGTACCTGTGGCTTCCTGATTTACCTCAACTTGGTCACAAACAATGGGAAATTGATTTGTATATTCATTTGAATCACCTTGGTGAGACCATGAAAAGTGGCCTTTGATACCTCGTTTTTATATTTTCTTTAATACAGCACATAGGCATATTAGACATTACCAAAAAAATGTTTTTGCCTGACGTCATTTAGCCTAATAGTGCTTAGAGACACGGCACCTGATAGTCGTCCCTCAGCTTTTATTTTTATTTTTTTATTTTATTATCTTTTACCTAACTCCTAGGATGCCAAAATTTGTTTCAGACAAAATAAGGTGTTTACATTACCCTACAGTACCAGGGCTAAGTTTGAGTTTTTACCTATTTACTCCCTAACATGAATACATTGCTGCTTATAACCCAACATATATGCACCCATAAAATAGTAACTAAAGTACCTTGAATACCCAAAACACTGTGAATAACCCTAAACCCATTAGGCCAACCTATAATAGATAATAATTTAGTCTAATCCCAATGTCTTATCGTGACCTATACACATGATTGCTTCAGGAGTAATTGATACCACCAATCTATGTCACATCATTACAACCTTCTTACCTAAAATGGTATGTTGCCAATGCTACATGTGAGTATCATGGGGATGCATATGGGCATTAGATAGAGAAATTTTTGGCATTCATGCGAAGGATTCAAAGTCTTATTAACACTGAAAAGTAAAGTTTGAAACTAGACCAAGTCTTAATGTGTTAAAACCCATTACTTAATCATATTAAGCCTAAGGTATTGGTGATAATTGTTGAAAAGGCATGTAAGGTTAAGATGAGTATAATGAGGTGAAGATTCCTTTGATGGTGGTCTAGAAAGCTGTGGTGAAAGCTAAGGCAATCTTGGGAAAGTTGATTTTAATGGGAAGTTTAAAAAAATATTATGAGTTTCATGGAACAGATGGAATGAGTTGCATGAGTGCATTAATTTTAGAGCTGTTGTTCAAAAGCTGATGGACAATAAATAGATAAAATTCTATGAAGAATTGCTTGAACCAGTGCTAGAATCAATAAACATGGTTGGTGAGGGGTTTATGACAGTTCCATCTAAAATTGGTAGACCAATGGTTATTTTCTAAGAGAAGTCTATTGTTAGTACCACAACTATGATGTTTACTCCACAAGTAGTCATTAGGGTCCCTGCACCATTTCCATACAAAAGTGATAAAGCAATTCCATGGAAGTATAAGCACAAAACCTTAATAATTAGTGAAAAAAGTCTGCAAGCTAATTCTGTGATAAGAAAGAGTCATATGACTAGGAATAAAAAGTGTTCTGCTCTATATACTATCGAAAAGAGAAAGTTCATTATTAATAAAGAGACTAATGATGAGCCAAAAGTGGCAATGGAAACTATTTCTTAGAAAATAAAGGAGTGATAAAGTAGTTCTATGGAAGAGTGATAAAGCAGTTCCATGGAAGTATGAGCTCAAAATCTTTAAGCTGATGTTGTGATAAAAGAGAGTCATATAACTAGGAATAAAAAGTGTTCTACTCTATCTACTGTGGAAAAGAGAAAGTTCATTGTTAATGAAGAGACTAATGATGAACCAAAAGTGGTAATGGAAATTATTTCCTAGAAAATAAAGGAGTGAGTAAGTGAAGAAGAAGTTAAAGAGTTCCTAAAGTTTATAAAGCATAATGAGTATAGCATTGTGGAGTAGTTGAACAAGCAGCTTATTAAGATATTGATGCTATCTCTATTATTGAACTCAAAATTGTATAGGAACACTTTGTTCCTTAATCATGCATAAGTGGTGCATAACATTTCTACGGACAAAATGGGCCAGTTAGTGAACAACATTTTGGCTATAATTTCATATCATTTAGTGATGATAAGATCCCTTTAAGAGGGAGATATAATATGAAAGCTCTCTATATTACTGTTAACTATAAGGGATATACTTTGCCATGAATATTAATTAATAATGGTCCTACAATAAATATGATACCATTAGTCACTCTATAGAGAATCTCAGTTGATGTCTCACATATTAAGAACAATCATACTATTGTCTATGCCTTCGATGGGATTAGGCGAGAAATGGTTGGCACGATCACAATTTTTTTGAGAATCAACCTTTATACTTATGAAGTGGAGTTTCAAGTTATGAACATTACTCTTTCATACAAATATCTATTGGGTAGGCCTTGGATTTATTATGTAAGGACAGTTCCCTCCTCGTTGCACTAAAAGTTGACATTTATTGTGGATGATAAGCTGGTCATCATGGATGGTGAAAAGACATCATGGCTGTTATGTCTACTAATCACCTTATATAGATCATGAGGAGAAGATTCTTGATCATTCCTTTCAGTCTTTTAAGTTTGTGAATGCCATATATGTAGGAGAAAGATTACTAATTATTCAACCCTATTTGCCTTAGAGTACTAGTAAGGGGTCGAAGATAATTATCAAGAAAGGTTGCCATGTAAACAAAGGATTAGAAAAGCATCTACAAGGAATGACTAAAGCCTTAAAGGTTGTTAGTCAAATTATAAAGAATTGGTTAGGGTATAAACCAAATACTTTTCAGAAAAGAGAGATAGCTAAGGATAAGAGAATGGCTAAGAAGCTAGATTTTGAGCTGAGAATGAATAAAAGGATTTCTGCTTTTATTAAAAGTCTTTCATTATGTGGGATGTCTAGACTCAGATAAGGAAATTTGAATGGGAGAGGTCCTAGTTTCCTTAAAGTCAGCCTTGGAGAGCTTTAGTATCGCTATTGATAGAGCAGGAGATCTTAGAGCTAGGTATTCTCTGTACATATCGTCACTAGATTTGCAATGACACTAAGATCTCTATAGATTGTAGGCATTATCTCTAATGAATATTAAGAACTCTACCCTAAATGTTGAGGCCCAACAACATTTAAAGGTTTTCTGTATTAGGTTCAATTTATTAGTCATTGTCAAATAAATAACAAGTATGATGCATTTTCATATCCATGTTTCTTTATTTGCTTGTAAATAATTTATTTCATTAATTGATTTATCATCTTCTTTTGAATAAACCAATATTATTGATAACATAATGTATCTTTATTTGCAATGTCTTGATGTATATGCACCCAAAGTTTTAATGCTTAAACCTTTCTCAAGTATCTTGACATAAAAGATATGGAAAAATAGGCTAACTATATGGGGGTCAATTTGGATAAATCATTTCATGAGGATGGAGTATATTCTAAAGAAAATTCTAGAGATTATATCTTGCCCTCGATTTAGCAAGACTAATCAAGCAAGACGAGAAACAAAATTATTCCTCATAAGGAATCTTTGGACGTAGTAAATTTAGGGATTAAAGAGCATAAATGAGGAGTCAAAATTGGGACTGCAATATTCTTATCCACTTAGGAATTGATTGCCCTCTTGAAAAAGTTTAAAGATGTACTCATTTGGTCATAGTAGGATATGTCAGGATTGGATACGGATATAGCAGTGCATAGGTTTCCATTGAAACCCGAGTGTAAACTAGGATGAAAAAAAAAGAAAAAAGAAGAAAAATAAAAATAGAATGCAACATCATGTGATTAGGATGCTTTGGATTGTCTGATAACTATTTGTCAAAGATGACTTTTCAGCTCACGTAGTTATGCTTGAGATGACAAATAGCTTTTTTTTCACTATCTTTTCTTAAGTATAAAAATTATTTCCCTTGTTTAACCTTTTTGATTCTAATGGATCATTTCTTTCTATGCACCCTGAATAAGGATCACCTTCCACATTAGGGCACAGAAAAGGAAAATCTCTATGAGAAATATGAGGGTGGACATCCTATTCTACAGTTTTATAAAAGGCTTGATAAATTAAGGCAAAGTCAAAGCGGACCAAGTTTTTGAAATCTAGGATTCCCTACATAAAATGCAAAATAAAAAAAGAAAAGGGAGAAAAAATGAGAAAAAGAAAAGAAAAAGTGAAAGCTAAAGCTAGTTAGAAGCAAAACAAAAGAAAAATGACAAAGAGTAATAAATTAGGAAACAAAGATAAAGTGTGGTTTGAAAAATGTAAAAGAGATAAAGACTTCATAAAAAGAAATGATCCTTAATCTTTTTACCTTTAAACATTTGATTTGGGGCTATATATCCCTTTCTTGCCAAACCCAAACCGTGGCCTAGATTACATACCTAGAAAAGTCAATTTCAATCAACTATAGCTATTTGAACAAATGAGCATATTCTTCCAAGAGATTGTCTTTTAAACAGATTTCAAGTATTCTTAAGAATATGATAAAACAAAGAAAAAAAGGAAAAAAAGGAAAAAAGGGAAAAAATTGATCATTATGGTGAAAACTAAAAAATAAGCACTTTAGAGTAAAATAGGAGAAGTTCTTGTGTTATTCATTGGATTACCGAGATGTTTTTAAGAAAAAAAAAACTTAAATATCCTAAGATGCCTGGGATAAGTGAAGTTTAAATTAGGAGGGCCTTATGTGGTAAAAAGAACATTTTCTAGAGGAGCATTGATATTGATTGAGATGAGTGGGAATGCATTACTTGATTCGATAAATTTTGATAGAGTGAAAAAGTATAATGTTTGAAAAGATTACGTAGAGACAAATGCAAAACATTATTGGATTTATGCAAGGAACAAATGCCAAAGGTTATTGGGTTTGCAAGATTCCATGCTAAATGCCCAAGTGTTAGGATTATAAGACTACAGAGAATTGTTTACTCTTATTTGGGATGATGTTTCTAGCCAAAGAAAGATATAGCATAGTCTGAAAGTGTTTTTAGAAGAAGTACTATGTCTAAATGAATTGTCTTATCATATGGTATCCGAGAGAGTTGAACCAGATTGATTCTCTAAAATATGGGATCCTATTGCTTAGAAAGCCTACCTATTGAATTTTTTCTTTGCTGAGCATTCACTAAACTGTTTTATGAATTGTTAACATTTTTAAGTGATTGATTGATTAAGAGTTTTTAATTGCTGAAATGAATTTATGGTGAACTTTTTTCTTGGTTTATCCTTATGTTATGCCATTGCTTATTGATATGTTTAATAATGATTAATAAATTAATGAGAAATAAACATAGGATGCCTTGATATTTTGACAAGAAGAACCAATATTCTATTGGGAAATGGTATCTGCTTCAAAATTTTGGCGATCTTAAGTTGGAGATTACTTCAGTGAAGAGATTGAATGTTCCAAAAGGAAAAGTAGTATGAAAATGAAAAAGATAAAATGGCAATGGAAGTCATGAGATTTATGAATGATAATGAGAATTGAAAGATGTTGCTTACTTGAAAGAAATAGGTATCGAATGCTTTTAGAGGAAAGAAAGATAAGAATGAAAGAAAAAGATAGTAATGAAAGCCATGATTGGATTTGAAAGAGATGAACAAAAGCAGAATCATCATGACAAGCATTTCACTCAATGTAGAGCGAATCATCAATGACATTGTGATGAATCTAGCATTATGACTACATATTAACATGAAAGTAGAAATCATGCATATATAATTCATAGTTTAGTACAAGAAATTTCTCAAAAGCCTCTAGCAGTATTAGTGGGAAGAAGGATCATTGGGTGATACCGCTGGTACTATCATTCCTTCCTTAGTGAGTAAACCCAATTTAGTTGTTACATAGAGAGAAAAGAAAAAAAAATCCAGTCTAGTTGGCTAGGTAGAAAACCAGCGGAATTGGCACTTTGCAGGGAGATTATGCCCTATAAAGAGGAACTTTTTCTGTTGTTCGCTTCACTTGTTTATATGGAAGGCCAAAATAGTAAAGTTTGAGTCAGTTTTGTTTGATTAAGGAGAAGGTTAGATGGAGTTTCACATTTGTTAGCTGTACTTAGTTAGGCAAAAGACCAGTGGAGTCAGTTGTACTCTTCATTTAACTATGTGAAAGGTTAGTGAAGTAGGTTTTAAGTCAGGTCCATTCGATTAAGTTAAACATTGAATAGAGATTTTCTTTTGTCAATTTCACTTGGTTAGATAGAAGACTAGTGAGGTTTAAGGTCCTTTTGTACATTTCATTTGACTAGGTAAAAGGTCGATGAAGTTAGTTTTCTTTTTGTCCTCTTCATTCAATTAGGTAGAAGATCGATAAAGCGAGTTTTTTAGTTAAATCCTTTTTATTTAGCAATGTGTAAGTCTATCAAAGTAGGCATTATGTGTAAGTCCATCCTATTTGGTTACATGGAAGACCAATAGAGTTGGCAACGTATGTCCTCTTCATTTGGTTAAATACAAGACCAAAGAAGTAGGCCAACATGTTAGGTTGCTTTATTTGGTTAAAAAGAAGACCAATAAATTTAACATTTTTAATTTCTTTGTTAAGTCCACTCTATTTCGTTAGGCAAAAAAATTAGCAAAATTGGCACCTTATCAATTAAACAAAAGGTTGGTTAGGATATTGCATGTGTAAAAAAAATTGGCACCTTATCAATTAAGCGAAAGGTTTGTGAGGGTCGAAGTCCCTTTCATCAGGTATAGTTAGTTAGGATATTGCATGTGTAAGAAAAAAAAACTTCCTATAGAGGAGCTTATTAGGTCCTAGACAAACTTGTGTCTATTTAGCTTTTGCCTTATTCTAAGTTCTTAGTAACAACCAAAAAAGGGCAGCTACAAGCACTTTATTTTATTCGGGCCTCTAATTAATTTTTTCTTAGTTTTAAGGTTGGATAGAAATTTTCAAGTTTAGATCCTCCTGAATGGGTTAGAGATGATAGAAAAGGTCCAATTGATGTTTGATGGTTTGCATGAGCTTAGTTTAACATAATAAGGCATATATGCTTAAATATTCGATTTAAAGGATAGGTTTTGGATTTCGAAAATCGAGATCTAGGTCTTGAAAATATGAGAATGTTAAAAGTTGACTCATATATATTTCTTGAGAGAATAAAAGTGTTTATTGATGATTTTTGGATGGAAAAAAGACTTGTTTTAAAAGTTAAAATCAAAAGTCAAATAGTGGCAAAAGTTAACTATAGGTAAAGTTAATTATAAAAAGTCAACCTTTTAGCCTAGAGTTAGACACTTAGTGAAATACTAAATAGAACTCTCATAGTGATTCATGTTTAGTGAACTTGTTACCATAACAAGAACCTAATGATGTCCCCAAGTATATCTATACTTCAACTTATGACACTGCTTACATGCATCCTATGCATGAAGGCTTAAATATGTTAGTCTTGGTGCATTTTCAATGCTCTATCTTGACAATAAATTACTAAAAATGTTTTAGAAACACGACTTTGATGTATATGGATCTCATAATTGTAACTCTTTACAATTCCTTTGAAAGGCCAATATGTTTCATAGTCTTTATCTACATAAGCTATTTATAACAATTATACAATTAAATCTTATAGATAAAGAAATACCTTATAACATTAAATAAAAGTATTGTTTGATTATATTAAATCACTAAATGATAATGCCTTTAGGCCACAAAAATTGGCTTGTAGGGCTTACACTAATAATCTCGTACTAGCACTAAAGCTAATTGCCCATATGTTTAAGTACCATACCCTTTATATGACGACCATGTTTCTGATAGGATAGAACTTTAGTGGAAGAATCAGTTAAGTTCTCCTCAATAGGTGCTCATTCCATACTAACATCACATCTCTCTATAATGCCTCTAATGACGTTGTATTGTTGCAATACATGTTGGGATTTGTGATGAGACCATAGTTCCTTAGCTTGCACTGTGGCTCTATTATTATACAATAACAATGCTTGGAACCACATCAAGTTCATCAAATGAACTTATCCACCCAAATTTCCTCTATGCAACCTTACACGTGGGGATGTATTTGACTTTAGTTGTTAAGTCTATAGTCTTTTCATGTTTAGAACCTTTTCCAACTAATTATAGCACCATTAAAGGTAATCAAAAAGCCACTTTGTGATGTGCTATCAACCTAATAATATTGGAAGGTAGCATTAATATAAGCTCCTACACAAAGTTCAGCCCTTCTTATATACCAAAAATATATCCTTAGTTTTTCACAAGTATTTAAAGATATTCTTCATAGAGATCCAGTCACTTTCATCCAGGTCACTTTGGTATCTACTCATGATACTTAGAATGTATGATACATCTGGTCTTGTACATAGCATAGCATACAGAATGGATCCAAAAGCTAAGGCATATGGGATCTCATCCATCTATGCCCTTTTATTTGATGTTTTAGGACACATCTGTTTCGAGTAATGCATGTCGTGTACCACAGGTTGGTTTCCTCTTTTAGAGTTTTCCATTTTAAAACTCTTCAACACCTTACCTCTGTAAGTGGATTGGGATAAGCCCTCCATCGATCTTAATTCCCAGAATGTAAGTTGCTTCTCCCAAATCCTTCATGGAGAATTATTTGGACAACTCTAAGAAAACAATAACTTGCCTATTCATCTTCTTATAGACACTTGGATCATCAAATTCTTCATGAAGTTAGATTCTTTAATTACTTTATCAAATATGATATTCCAACCTCGTGAAGCTTGCTTTAGCCTATATATGGACTTTTTCAGTCTACATACCTAATTTGGATTTCACTTGGACCTAAAACCATCAGGTTGTGTCATGTACACTTGCTCTTGCAATTCTTATTAGGGAATGCAATTTTTACATCTATCTACCATATCTCATGTTCATGATATGCAGCAATCGCAAGCATGATTCGAATGGATTTTACCATGGCAACTGGTGAAAAAGCTTCCTCATAATCAATGCCTTCTACTTGATTATAACCTTTTGCCATCAATCTGGCCTTGTCCGTTTGTACATTGCCATCAATGTTGATCTTTCTCTTAAAGATCCATTCGCATCTTATGGGTTTTATCCCTCTAGGTTGATCAACTAAAGTCCACACTTGGTTGACTTCCATGGCATCCATTTAGGATCTTATGGCTTTAAGCCATTTATTGAAATTAATGTCAGACATTGCTTCTTCAAAATTGATGGGTTCAATATCACAAGGCAAGTTATCTTGATCCATGAAAAATCCATATCTCTCTGGAGCTTGCTTGATCCTATTAGATTGACAAAGTAGTTATGCCTCTTAGGCTTTAGGTTAAGCATCTAATGTTTCAACTGCTAGCTCAGGATCCATAGGAATATTTATTTATGGTTCTTAAACTATTTATGGTTCTTAAACTTCTTCAAGATCACTTTTACTCCTATTAGACCTTTTAAGTAGAAACTTTTTCTCTAAAAAGTGTTTATGTTTTGAGACAAACAACTTTTACTCATTGGGATTATAAAAATAGTATCTAGCAATTTCTTTAAGGTATCCCACAAACTTACCTTTAGCTTTACATATCCATATGGTGTCTTATCAATAGATTTGGATGAAACCTTATTAAGAAGATAAGCAGTAGTTTTAAGGCATATCCCCAAAAGGATATCAAAAAGTCAACTTTAGACATCATGGAATAAACTATGTCTAACAAAGTTTGATTTTCTTTTTAAACACTCAACTGTATTGTAGAGTTCTGGTGGAGTCCACTATGACAAAATAGATAGATGATCCAAGACTTTTTGACTTAAGTATTCTTTTCCTCGATTGGATCTAAAAGCTAGAATACTCTTGCCAATTTGTGTCTTTACTTTAGCCCTATATTCTTTAAACTTTTCAAAAGCTCTAAACTTTTACTTCATTAAGTACACATATATGTACCTTGAATAATCATTAGTAATGGTAATGAAGTAACAATCCCCATTTCTAGCCCTTGTATTCATTAATCCACATACATGTTATTATACTAGGCCAAATAAATATACAAGACTTTCACTTTTACCAATGAAGGGAATGTTGGTCATTTTTCCAAGGAGACAACATTCGCATGTCTCATGTGATTCATAATCAAATGGGTTTAAATAGCTTTGTTTGTATAACTTGGCTATTTGAGTCTCATCGATATGACCAAGTTTACAATGCCAGATGTAAGATTTACTTAGGTCATTACTATTTGCTTTCTTCACATTCATATTAAGTAAAGGAATATCTAGATCCAATATATCTAGCCCATTCTATAATGAGCTGATCCATAGGCCATGTCATTTAGGATAATTGTGCAACTATTGTCTTTCATTCTAAATTTGAATTTATAATTCTCAGTGAGGTATGAGATGTTTCAAGACAATCTTGGAACACAAAGACATTCTTTTAGTTCTATGGTCATACTTGTAGGCAATCATATGGTACAGGTTCCGATGGCAGTAGCCTTAACTTTTGATTCATTGCCTATTCTAAGAATTACCTTATTAGAGCCCAATTTTCTACTATTCTTTAATAGGCTTATGTCATTACATAGGTAAGATTCACATCCTGAATCTATTATCTAAGAGGTAAGATTAACAACAGTATAGTTTAATCTAATCATGTGAAGGTTAATAACCTTCCTTTTATTCAGAACACCTTTCAATTTCACATACTAGTCCAAATAGTTTGGGCTTATGCCATCAAGTATGCCTCGCAATACAGTTAATATAAATACCATTATCAACAACCTAGAATAAAACGAGTATATGTTAGTTGTTCATGTATTAAACCGATAATGACAAGGTATTAAATTTTTATTGGTTTTCTTACTAATTTTTTAAAATAATAGCCCTTATTATTATTTGAAAATCTCTTCAAGGTATTTCTAGTGGGTTGGGATCCCTTTCAACATGTTGTAACCTTGAGTGACTCAAGAATTATAACAAGCCTAGTAGGGTAGCTAACATAGCTTAACAGTTGCATTTCTATGCAACCTTTAGATCAGTTAGGTGGCAACTCTTTGCCTAGATGCATCATACACATTTCGCCTAACCATCGCTTCTAACATCATATGGTCAAGTGTGACACATTCGATCCATACAACGTTAGTTGAGTAAGACCCATTACTTATAACTGACATCGTTCGGGTGGAAAGGACCATGGGAGACTCAACAAATCACCTTCAGGTAGAACTCAGGTATATTGTTATGAATAATGAAAAGTGTTTTTATCATGTAAAGCATGCGACTCAATATTGTACAAGGGAATTTTTTAGTTATTTTATCTTGGGAAAAGTCCACTTTCACCCATTGTGCTTTCTCCCTTGTGACACTTAACCCTCTGTACTTTTTTTATAACACTTAACCTCCTGTATTTTGTCTGTTATGACAAAAGCAATGCAGTTAATTTTTTACCCTTTTGATATTTTTATACCAAAAGTACCCCCATTTTCTTCTTCTTCTTCCCTTTTTTTTATCTTAAGTTGGAAACCTAATCCTAAAATATTTTAAATCCCATTTCAAAAAATAAACGAAAACCAATTTCAATTAAACCCAAAATAAAAACAACCTATGACCTAAAATTCCAAATCTCATTTAAAAATTCTATAATCTAATTATTTTACCCATAAATTCTAAAATATTTTGTATAAATATGAAAACTTAGAAAGATGAAAAAATCCATAGCTAAAACAAATTTAAAAGGAAGAAAAAACCATCAAAATCAAGTTAAATCATATTTTTCTCGCATAAAAACGTAACATTTATAAAAAAGAGGAAAGCACCCAATGATTAGTTGATTTCTATATATAAACAAAAAATTATAAATATTCATTCTTTTAATTTTTTTAAGATGGAACTTCACATTACATAAAAGGAATAGTTCTTTGCCTTTGTTACAATGCCATTATTGTACGCTTTTTTGTTCATAAAATTCTAGCCTTATTGGGTAGTAAAACTACCCCTAACTTAAATCATTAAAATAGTGTTTTTAAATAAACTCTATTTTGATGGTTCCCTTAAACATGGTTTTTATCTCTGATTTTTAGTTTTATAATAGCAACATAAAAGCCAAATATGGGTAAGGAAAATTAGCAAAATCTCAACAAATTTGAACTTATAGAAGAAGAAAAATAGTTGATTTGAAATTAGAGAGACAAAAAAATAAGAAGAAAAAGAAGAAGAAGAACAAAGAGAAGGAGGAAAAGGAGGAGGAGGAAATGGGTTTTTTTCATCAATTTCAAAGGTATAGTAGTGATTTCACACCAAAATTTAACTGAGTTAGGCTATGATAGACTGTTTAAAAGCATAGAGGATATAAGTGTCACAACCAGGGGTTATGTTCAAAGCTCTAAAGTATAGGGGAAAATAGACTTTTCCCTTTTATCTTTTAATTAAGGTGTCATCATATTTGCATGCACAGCATTTATAATATCACATTAAATAAATCTACTATTATGCATACTACTTGGATGATTATGGACTACTGTCTAGTGCAATTTCCTTGAGCCATCAAAGGAAATTGCTTGGTCCATTCTTAGGTGATTACATATAAAGTCTTCAAAAGCTTCTTGCAATCTTTCGAGCTTTATGGCGCCTCACCTGGATCTCTATCTTTATGTTACAAAATCTTTGCTAACCAATCCTAATTTTACACTTACGTAATCTAATTATACTTACAATAGAGAAAACTTAAGTTACATTTGATGGGATTTAGCTAAGAAAAGAATTTTACAACCCTTAAGAAAATAGAGATAAGGCAGTGTTCACGGTCCCTATTTAAAAAAATTTAAGCATCCATAAACAATTAACCATACATCCACAATCATATTGGGCCTAGTCCATAATTATCCTATACATCCACAATAATTATGAATATACATAAACATGTGTTTTAAATTTAAGTTACCAATTTTTGATGCTTAAGTAATTAATCCATATTTAATTTAATTAAGAAAATAAATTTCTTACATGATTAACATTTATTCTAATCATATTAGAATAAATCCTATTCCAAATAGGTTTAATCATTTAGATTAAATATATTTTTCATTAATCAAATTAATTGAATTTTAATTTGATGCATACTATATTATCGAATTTATATCCTTAACAATTTAAGAAACTAATACAATTGGATAATTAGGAGTTTGATGATATGTAAGAGTTTTAATTTGAACCAACCTTTTAAGGAGGTGTATTGCGCCAAACATGCTAACTCTTAGCACTTTTATTTATTTTATAATTTTAAATTAATTATAATTTAATTCAATCTGATCATATTAGATTTCAAATCTCAAGAAAATTAAAATTGGAAGAATCATACTCAAGTCGGACTATGTTAGGCATAAATCTTAAGGGAATCATAGTCCAACTAGGGCTCTATCCCATCCATGGCTATTTTAGCCATCCTACTCCAATTCAAACATTATTGTCTTCCTACCACTAAACCTCTAAAAATACAGCAAACTGATAGCAACTCCTTGATGCCAGTGATGCCACACCAAGATCCATGAAAGAAGACAAGATGCCACAAGCTTCAAGCACACCCAATGCACCTATTTTAGCCCAAAATTGAAATGTTTTCAATTCTGATTTTAACTTGGTTTTTCCAGCAAGTATTGTGAACTTTTCATGACACTTTCAAGGTGGAAAAATAAGGAAAAAAATTGCAACAACTTCTGTCCAAAAAATTAGCCTCAGCAAAACACTAAAACAGAGCCAACCTAGCACTAGTCAACACCAAATTGTTTATCGATGACTCCAATATCAATTTAATTAATAAAAATTATATTTTAATTAATTAAAATTGAATCATAAACATGAATTAGCCTGCCGAAAACTTAAAAATCATAAAGAAATAATATTCTTTAATTTTTAAATTTAAGAATATATCAAGGTATCATCAAAACAACAAAATCTTTAATCGACAACAACTAAAACACAATATTAATCAAATCGATGCAAGGAGGCTCTGATAGCACTTGTAGGAAGTCTAGGGGTAGCAAATAATTAGATTACAAAAAATTTTATAAAGAACATATAAACATGGCATCTGAAACATAACAATAAAGATAATCTGAGACTCCTTAAATAGGATCATCATTTATGATCTTTACTAATCTTTATGATCAAGAAACCTAAAGATCTATTCAAGATTCAAATATACCTTAATTTAGCAATTTTATGACCTAATTATCAAAAACACCAAGCCTAATTACTATAAACCAAAGTTGTCCAAGCATCTAGCCTTTAACAATTGCTAGGAAGAGACTTTGTCCAAGCATGTAGCAAGTTATCCACGCAGGTGACCAAAAATCTTTCAATAAGGAAGAGACTTTGTTGATAGGAGTCGTGCTAGTAGCTTAAGCTTTAATAAACCTTCCTTTACTCTTAGAAAACCATGATTTAAGAAAGAAAATGAAACAAAGAAAACAAATTTTCTAATCCCAGATTATGTCAACTCCCTTAGAGATTCTAGGGAAATCACAATCCAGGTTCCCAAAAGTTTCTTGGCTAAATTTTAAAGCTTTCATTCAGTTATGAGGAATGGCAAACAAGGGTTTTTATAGCCTAGGGTTTACAATTTTTATTTTTGGAAAATTAAAATTTGGCCTCTGACTTATTTAAACTTATTTAAGTTGGGCTTAAGTAACCATTACTTGTATTAGACATATAAACCTAATCTCAATTTAATTTCTACTAATCACCCTTATGTGTGTAACCTATTAGGCCCCCATCAATTTGGGAATAAATATAAAATAGCCTAATCAAGAATATTTTATATTTATAAACCAAGATTGGCATATAGAAATGCATCATGGCCACCCAACATGTAAGAAGCATCAATATGGTTTTGACAAACCCTTCAATGTTTAGTATCTCAATGTAATAAATGTCTTTTTATCATATATCCCATAATTAGCAAGAGCATGGTTCAGTGTCTACTTTTAGCTCTTCCATATTAGCATGCAACCCCTATGTGTTGACTCCATAATCAATATTGCCTTGGACAAGGAATTTGAGTTAAAATTGGCCAGGTATATGTGAGATATGTCCCTTCATATCACTTGGGCTGATGAATCCTTTATGTATCGCTCATTCACCTATCATATGATTCATACCATACCCAAAACCAACCCATCATAAGCTTCTATCTATTGTGGACCTATCTGTGATGGAATGAAAGTATAATACTCCTCATATGAGATAACCTAGTGTCACAAGCCTAAAGATCACTTACACTACTGACACTTGAAAGTATTCTATATACACTTTAGTAGAATACCAAGTGGAACTCTCATAGCAGGTCATGTTCAGTGAACTTGTTACTATAACAAACACCCATATGATGTTCCCAAGTATTTCTATACTTCAATTTAAAAGATAAGTTATATGCACCCTATGCATTGAGGCTTATATATGCCAATCTTTATGCATTGTCAATGCCTTGTCTTGATAATACAATGACTAGGAATGTTTTAGAAACAAGGCTTTGATGCATAGAGATCTCATAATTATAACTCTTTACAATTCTCTTGCAAGGCCAATGTGTTTAATGGGCTTTATCTACATAAGATATTTATAACAACTATACAATTAAATCTTATGGATAAGGAAATGCCTTAACAACATTAAAATTAGAACATTTGATTACATGAAATTATAAAACGATAATGCCTTACAAGCCACAATGATTACCTTGCAAGGCTTACACTAACATTTTTTACTAAAAAAAATTAATTTTTTACATATTTTATATTTTGGTTTTCAATATATTATGTATAAAAATTAATTTTAAATTATTTATATCTATTTTGACTTAAAGAAAGTTAATTTTGGCCTAAGTGTGCATAAATCTTAAAGCTGGAATTTTCAGGCAAATACAGAGGATCTATTGCACTTAATGCACATAGAAATCTTTGTGGAAACATTCCACAAATTTGTTTCATCTTAGGACAGCAGGTAAACTGAATGAGATTCAATTTTTACACTGATTTAACTGTTAAAATTTATGGCAAATATCACACTTGTTTCACTACAAACCATGCTTATAAATGGCAACTTGTTGTCATTTCAGATGTTAGATGGATCAATCTTTTGGCGGCACCATATGCATGTTTCCAACACCTAAAATAGTCCTTAATAAGGTGGTAATCAAAGGCCATTTGTATAGCCAAGGAGATCGCCTATATCGGGGACACTAACCATTAGAGCCTGATTTCCATTGGAACTAGTTTTCTAGTGGGTGTCAAATAATTCCTAAAATTTAGAAGTCCAATTCCTAAAATTTAGGAGTTAATTCTGGTTGGATTAGATAACCATTATCTAATGGAAAAGATTCCTAAAAGTTAGAAGTGGCTTAACAAAATTGGAAGGTTTTAAGGCAACATAGTTTCCTAAAATAGGCATTTTAGGTAAAGGCTTAAACTTGGGAAAATGATTTTAAATTCTTTATTAAAATGAATTACCATGTTTTAATTCTTAAAATGTCAATTTAGGATACATTAAAGCATGCAATGAAGTATTTGTCCATGTTAAGATAAATCACCTAAAAGTTAAGTAAGTGTTCATTTTAAAGGAAGTATCCTAAAAGTTAAGAATTAGGTTAAATGTGTTTAACTTTTGGCTGATTCTTATAAACACTTTGTTAATATAAACTACTTTATATACATTTATACATTGAATACATATGATTACCATGTGATATTAGCAACACAATGTTATGCTGTAAATTATTAAATTACGATGGATAGTTATGGACTTGGACTTTAGTATGACTAGGTGAATGTATGGTTGAATCTTTCTTTATGGTGTTCATATTTTTAAATAGGGTCTGCAAACCTTGCTTTATCTCTATTTCATTCTAGAGTTGTAAAATTCTCTTTTCACCTAACTTCTCTCAAATGTAACTCGAGGTTTCTTCCAAACGTATGTAAAATTTACATATTTTTAGATTTAGAATTAGGTTAGTTTTAGGGAATTTTTATTTTTCCAAAATGTAATTAAAAGATGGTGCAATGAAGAATTATTTGAGGATAACACTATCAAGACTTATGAAGACTTGGTAAGGTATCCTAGGTTTTTGAACAACTAGTTTCCAAATGGCTCATGGAAACTAGACTTAAATAAAAGTCCATAATCATCCATGTAGGATTGCATGATTAAATTTATTTTATGTTGATATATATATATATGTATGGTATGCATGTGCCTAAAATAAATGCGAATGCAATGCGATCCAAATCAAATCAATGAGACTATATTAATTATTAAAAATCCTTCATAAAATATCAAGTCCATGCCTAAGCATGATAAGATGCCTTTCATTGTTCATAACAAGATACCCGAGTTCTGATCATAAGGATTTGTTGAGTTGTTCAAGATCCTTGCACCCAAGCTGCTTAAGCTATATGTAGTAGGTTTTACTCAACTAAAGTTGCTTGGTTCGGATGTGTTGCAGTTAACCATGTGACATTAGAGTTGATGATTAGGTGAAATACATATGACATATTTAGGTAAAAAGTTACCACCTAACTAATCTAGGGGTTGCATAGAGATGCAATTGGTAAAGTTACCTACTCAATTAGTTTTTACATAATTTGTTGAGTTGCTCATGTTTATTTACAATGAAAAGTGTCTTAACTTATTAAGAAGATTCAAATGTTAAAACTTCCTATATTATAATGGAGGGCTATAATTTAGTAAAAATTATGAAAATAATCATTTTAGTATTAATGTCAAAATGATTACTTTATATATGTTATTGACAACAAAATATGTTCTAAATTCATACAAGATATAAAACAAGAAATATGACTTCACATTTGTCACTTTGTAGCATGCTGGATGCTAATAAGTTGATTGGGTCAAATTTTATTGGTTGGCTTCATAATGCTAAAATTGTTTTAATGCAAGAACACAAGGCCTTTGTCCTTGATAAGCCTATACTCAACGAGCCTGCTACTCATGCTTTTCAAGAAGAACGGGATACCTATAGAAGGCATAAAGATGACTTATTGCAAACCACATGTGTGATTATGGCTAGCATAGCGCCTAATCTCCAAAAGCAACATGAGAGCATTGATCCTTCAAACATTATCCTAAACCTTAAGAATTGTTCAATAAGGAAAATGATGTGAAAACCCTAAGAACAATGTCTTAAAACCCTTGGATAACAATTTGGATGAAAGATAAGAAACCCAAAAAAAGGAAAAGAAAATTGGTAACTTGACTTGATGTTTTAGTATCAAATGCAAACCAAGAATATCAAAAGTTGAACACCACACAATTAAACTAGCCTTGACAAGTTTGTATGGAGTCCAAAGAAGAAATTAAGGGAATTTTGCCTCACAGAAAGATAATTTATATTAATCATCTAATGAAAGCTGAGTCTTACAATTACAAGAGGCTTTCTATAGCCAAAGACAAAACCCCAAGACATCCTAACAAATAAAACTTGTATGGGCATTTAGATGGCCAATTCAAATGTCAAAATAAAGCCCCAAGCCCAATAACTAGTGCTCCAATGCATAGGCCCTTGATATAGATACCTAGAACAATTAAAATAACATGTGACAGGCATGTGTCACTTGTTAAAATAAGGTCTAACCCATAACTAAAGAGGAAGACAAGCCTAAATATCAAAGTTCACCCCATCACTAAATAAATTGCTCATAAGTGTAAAGCAAGTTAACTAAGCATGGTTGATTGAAGTCCACATTCTCCTTGAAGTTCATGCCATCTCCATCTTTAGCTTCTTGTATGATTAGCATCTTAATCAATCCATGCATAGCTTCTTGAAGTTGTTTAGCCTGAGCTCATGGAAGTCGTTTGGAACATCATCCATGTGGTCTTACACAAACTGGATCACATCAAAAAGGCGCATTGAAAATTTTGACATTTTGAAGGAATTATTCCAAACGAAGATGTCAGAAGTACTCTTGTCAGAAGTCATGTGCTTAAGATGATTGGAGTAAGCATAAAATGTTTTGTTCTAATAAAATTTAGAAGTGACAAAATCTCCAAATTCAAGGAAATGTGTTTGAACAATTTAAGCCAACTGTTTGTGAGGTAGAGGGTATTATCAATTTTGATAAGTTCTATCTGGAAGAAATGTTCTATAAGTCTCTTTGGTAAACAGCTATAGGAACATAGTGTTGTTGCATAAAGCGTTTGCCATATAAGACAGCCAATGGCTAACGTAAAGTTGAATTTTAAAATAGTTTCATTATTAACAAAAATATTATTGATATAACTAAAAAACAAATTGCATAAGAGTTTCAAGTGCTATGAAAAATTATGTGCTTTAAACCCTAAACCATTATATACTCGAAAAAGATTAACAAGCAAACATTTTTTAATTTTTAAATATTGAGAATATGCAATTATTATAAATCCAACCCCTCTAAATATAATTTGATATTGCCATACATTTTCCCTCACTGATACCATAAATCTTAAAAAAAGCTAAACATCAAATGGATTAAGTCATTATTTGTTTCAAAAACTATCATCTCAGATGAAAATAAATCAATAAGTATTGATGAATTCAATACTAACATTATCTTCCCTTATTAGACAATCTGACAATATACCGTTCAGCAGAGAAGATTTGAAGAATTGTGAAATATTCTGATCAGATACCTCACTTGTTCGTTGGTGCCCAGTTTCACTGCTCATCCTTGAAACCATTTAGTTTTTGCTTCTTTTTTTTTTTTAATTCCACAACTCAAAAGATTGAGAAAGCATGAGATGAAAGGAGGAGTTAGGTGAAAGGACAAAGTGAAGTGCTTGCTGAAATAAGCAAATAAAATAAAATAAAAGGATGGCTAGAAGCTTTTAGAACAAAATTCATGGGCCTTTTATGTGTAAAACCTTGATACCAAGCTTAACGAGCAAAGATACGCATAATACAAAGGGGATATAAGCGAGTATACATGCACCCGCATAAACAAATCACACAAAATTTTCTTTAATGGAATTCATTTGTTTTCTTTTAATTTCGATAATAATCGCACATTTTATTCTTCCTTTAGCAAAGCCATTGTAAAAATAATAATGAAATTTATCTAAAAT
>JBBYHM010355184.1:0-14403 GCA_038381775.1 Adansonia rubrostipa | reverse complement strand
ATTGTTAATTACTAATTAGTATTAATATACCCAGCATAAAACAAGGGTATTTTACTAGTAAATTTAAAAAAGTAAAATAAGTTAAATGTGCCATTTGCATTAGATGTCGTAATGACTTAACTTTCTTCATTTGATTTTCTCTTACTAGCATAAAATGAAAAATTATTAAGATATTAATTAATGTAAATATGTTTATTTGATTGATATGGAGAGAATCCAGCTAATAATATTGAATAAAGTATAATTTAAAGTGTTACCAAATTTATCATATCAAACTACAAATTCTATAAAGGAGTTCAAGTAAAAAATCTTTGAAGGAGTCAAACATAATTTTTACCTTATTTTCAAGTGATGAAACGAGGG
The DNA here is from genome assembly GCA_038381775.1 of Adansonia rubrostipa. NCBI lineage: Eukaryota > Viridiplantae > Streptophyta > Magnoliopsida > Malvales > Malvaceae > Adansonia > Adansonia rubrostipa. The sequence continues at coordinate 14,040 of JBBYHM010355184.1, read as the reverse complement.
TATTCTAAAGGTCCTAAAAAATTTAGGGAAAGCTAAGTCCTTAGTGGCTTTAAATTCGCTTTTGCTTAAAATTTCAATGCTAATGTTAGGGTTCTTCTAATGTAAACTGGTGTACAAATAATCATGAAACTTAAGTTTCATTTTTTTTTCATGCGCTACACCATCCAAGAGCATCAAATGTTATTTAAACTAGTTTTAAATTGGTGTGGAAGTATATTTTAGTAAATTTATTTAGAATATAAATCTTAAATTTAGCAACAATCTAAAAGAACATGTGTCTATTGTTTTCTATTTGGATTTGGAATATTTTAATAACAAAAATAATTCTTCTATAAGTTCCTAGGGCAAAGATGCATCAATTGTTTCTTTATCTAGTATTACCTTACTCGATGGTCCAATAGATCATTACACATGAAAATGAAGAAACAGATAGAGAAGAATTTGTAGTTGGATTAAGATTATAAATATAATTTATTTTTTTGCTCAGCCAACACAAATTGCAATTTTATTAAACAAACGAGAATTAAGAACAGTACACAAACAACCTTGTAAAACCAGCCTACCACAAAATCTCCCCTGTGAAGTTCGACAAAAACCAAACAGAAAAACCCCTCGTACATTCGCATACCAAGTAAGACACCGCCACCTGAATACATTTAAATTGACCCACTGTGCTCGCTTTGATTCGCTGACCAGCATGCCATAAACATGTTAGATCTCTCTACACCCGCTTTCGCAAGTGCATCCGCTTAGCCATTTGCTTCACGATACACATTAGACAATCCTTTTAATTCCCTCAGGCACCACCAAATCCACTCGGGCCAGGGCTTCCTCTCACTTCACCGGCCACATTAAACTTCAGCACGCCATTAGGGGCAGAGTCCAAACTACCACGTCTCCTGTTAAAGCCTAACCCATGCTGTAAACAATCAGCTGGGCTCACCCACCACGAGGATTCCAATATGTTGGCATCCTCTTTAATTGTTTTTACCTAAAACATGGAACGTAATTTGATCAATAAAAAAAATTTCATCAACAGATGATATCTTCTTTCAAAAACGGCAGCATTCCTTAAATGGACCGCATTGCAGTCGCACAACATGCAAACCACCAGCTTTTCACAGCACCATTGAAACTTCCATCAAAGCACAATAGAATACAAGACTTTTAATAAATCTATACATACGTATTCCAATAATTTTTGTTTTCAAGTTTAGGATCAAATTAATAAATCTTATTTACTGTGAGTTTGGTATTGTATGTTTCAATATTATACTTCGTTGAACTTGTCTCAAAATACAAAAATTTGAGACTTGAAGCTTTCAAATATCTTTCGTATTTTATAATCTCCACTTTACTATATAATTATTATAATTTTAATTATTCAAATAAATAAAATAAAATAATATATGAAATAATTTTTAACTAAATACCTTATCTCATATTAAAATGTCAGTTACTGTCCAACCAAACAAAAGCTATAACTTATTTAATTTTTTTGTTTCAATTCCAATTAGATCTCATTAAATGTTAGCATTGAGTTTTTCTTTTTTTTTTTTTATCATTTAGTGCATTAATTAGATTGTAAATATTAATTTTTATGATATGTAAAAGTTTTTTTTTCATAAATTTTACAATTTTTAGTTGATCAATTACGCTTTTGATTTTTAGTTTTGCTTTTCTATTCGTATCAGTTTATAAGCATTTTCCACCTAATAATAAATAATATGCATTATTAGCTTCTTCCACCAATTTATTAGGTTTTTTTTTAAAACTATTATTCATTTTAAATTTAAAAAATGTTATATCATTTTGAAAAATTGATTTTTTTATACAATATTTCATATGAACTTATACATTTTATATAGATTTTATATTTTAAAAATTGAAGCATAATCATTTCAAGAGTGCGTATTTTGTTTAAAATAATATGTATTTGTATGTATTTTTATACATAATATTCCATTTTGTTAGACCTTTTAGTGGTGAATGAAATCAAGAGGGGGTGAATTAATTTCTCAAAACTTTAGTAAATTAAAACTTTGATAAATAAAATTAAGAAATCTAAACGATAAACTTTGAAGTGCAAGTTAGTGAATAGCAATAAACAATAAAAGACAAGGGAAAGAGAAGCAAACTCAAAGATTTAGAAAGGTTCGACCTCAAGTGCCTACGTCCTCTACCTCAGCCTCACTTGCTTCGGATTTTCACAATTCACTAGCTTGAATTGTCTATCTTTTAAGGACAAGGTATAACATTTACACTCTCCATCTTTCATGTCTAAGATAGAAACCTCTACCCTTATCTTTTGTTGCTAAGATAGAACCCTCTCTCATTACTTTTAAAGGCTAAGTAGAAACCTTCCCTACTTTTGAATGGCTAAGTAGGAACCTCCCCTTTTTTCAAAGATTTAAGTGTAAAAATATAAAACCTCTAAAGGTTAGGTGTTTACAAAAATTTTGGCTTAAGAAAAATATATATCTAAAGATACAAAATGAAGAATACAAAAATAGGAAGAATTAATCCTATACAAAGACGAACGATGAAAGATTTGACTTTAAGCACAATTCTCTTGGTTCTTCTTCTTGTTGAAGGTGTTGGAGTGGCTTATTTATAGCTTTGATCATGATTCTAGCCACTAGGAACATTTGGTGAAGGAATATAGCCATTGGAGCCTTCAAAATATCACTTCCCGTTATTCCCCGTGCCTTTGTATTGATACAATTATGTGGGTATCAATACATTGTGTTTAACGGTCTAAAATATGATGGTTAAACAGTCCTGTATCCATACAGAAAGATTTATCTTGATACGTAAATAATCTTATATCAATATAGAATACTCTCTCTCGATACATGAACAGTAATTTCTGTATTTTAAAGTTATTTAGCTACTGCCAAGTATTGTATCGATACATACACATAGTGTCTCGATACATTCACATGAAAATCAATTTTAAAAGATTTTCATTACTTTAAAACATGTAAAACTTATCTAAAAAATGTTTTATATAAAAATATGCATTAAGAACATACTTTTGAGTGCTTGAAGAAGTTAAAACATATTCTAGTATTTTCCAAAGTGTTTATGAAATATTTCATAAAAAAATACTAATCTTAAAAATATTTAAATACAAGCTAATTAAACTTAAGTTCTAATCATATCAAAACCAAAATTAATTCAAAATAACGCATTTTATACAAAATTTATTAAAGCAATTATTGCCGATGCAATGGTTTACAAAATTACGTGATATACCATCATTTAATGTACTGATTGAGTGTATGATATACCATTAAATTAGGTAGTTTGACAAATCGCAATAGTTGATTAAATTTTTAAATAACCAATTTATTAATAAATAATATTTTTTTCTTTTACATTTAATATTTTGATTTGATTTATATAATAAAAGTGTATAAAAACTTAAGGATTGTATACAATATAAACCTGCGCAGTACTTAAGGTTGAGACGTTTTTATCGGGTCGGAGATACTAAAAACTTGCAATGATTAGCTCAACTCACAAAATTCAAAATTTCATAATCTCTCAATGTCAGTGTTTGTTTAATTAAATACAATGATTAAAAGTAACACTCCATGCTAAGATCTTATATTTGTGTTATATTCAATTGTAAATTAGGATCACATTTTCTGAAATTTTTTTACAGAATTGGAGTTAAAAAATTCTTTATTAGAAATTACAGTTCTCAATTACAACCATATTAACTAATAATTAAAAAATTATTGAGAGGGGGAGTGAGAAATAAAACACACATATATTGTAATCTTTATAAAAAATAAATATTATTGATATTTCCTAGAACATATTAAACAAATTTGAATTAAAAAACAAACCTAAAATCATCCTTTTCGATGTTCTTTTACTCTTCCATTAAAAAAATATTAAGATTACATTTATTATTTTTTAAGATCGATAAAATTTTATCGTAAATATTAAAATCTTAAAATGTTTAAATTTATTATTTTTATCATAATGTCATAATATGCTTGTTTTTATGATGAAAAAAATAAAATTGACAATTTATCAATTTTGACTCAAGATAATTGCAGATTGAAAACATACACAGTAGAGTTATGTATGATATTTGTAAAGAGAATAACAATAGTACAAAATAAACATTGGTATATTGGAACAAATAAAATGTTTAATAAAAATAGTAAGTATAAAAAGAGAATCACCTTTTAGCAATGAGACCAAAGAATGCTGCAAAGTAAAAACTGTAGTAGAGTAAGAGATAATGGCTGCTTTTAGGGTTTAAAAAAATATACTTATGTATGTATGCGTGTGTGTATGCATGTAAAAAGTAGGTTGTAAGCTACTTAATATTGTAATTTTAAAATAATGAAAGTGAATATTACTATTGTAAATGTTGAAAGTAAATATTGAAAAAATAAATATTTAGAGTGACTATGTTGAAATAAATATTTGGTCGTATGATTACTTAGATAATTTATTATATTATTTTTTTAACTCAATAATTGAAAATTTTTTTTATTTATGCTTGATGAAAATCAAAGATTAATTTTAAAGTTTGGAATTTCTCGATTGCAAAATGAAAGGGAGAAAGAAAAACTATGTTTTGTTGCCTTGAATGGTAAAAAATGTTTGATGATTAATCAGATAATCGCTTACAATTCCTGTAGATTAGTTGCACTCTCTTGTAAAATGAAGGGGAAAGAAAGTTTGTATTAGAAAATTTGACTGAATATAACTAACTGCTAAAATGTTAGGCAAAATCACCGTTTTTTTTTCTACATCTGTATTTTGTTGTAAATTTCTTTTTATGTTTTTAATTTTGTTAATTATGTAAGAAAATGTTACCAACAATATCATGGAGCATTAATAGTTTGAACAAGTATTATTTTTTGAATCTCGTGAATCTATGGATATGATATGTTAAATATTTTATTACTATTAATAAGGAATATTATTATTTTTGGAAATTTAGTGAGAAATAATCATTTAAATTAATTTTTTATTGAAGATACAGAAAGAAAATTAAAATGTAAATCAAGTAAAAATATCAATGTAAATAAATGTAATTTATCATATAAAACATAACTCATTTAAGACTCTTGGCGTGTCAAAGTAAAAGGACATATGGCATTTATTTAAAAATATACATGTGCCAAAATATTATACCATTAATGTAGGATTTATTCCTTTGACAAATGTTTTAACTTTAATATATTTATATAAGATACATAAAAGTCAAAGATTTAGGCAAAAAAGACAATTGTTTTATGCAAATGGTCTATTCTTCTTGAAATTAAACTTTCATTAGTTAATAGAAAACAAGAACATCAGAAGACAGTATCGACAAGAAACTCAAGGCACTTGTTCTCCAAAACCCGGTCCCCATCTAATAAAAGCCCTTCCTTGGCTAGCTTTGTTGGCTGCCGTGATCCCCAACCATCTGGTATGTGAAACGACCCACTGAGTGAACTCATCTAGAAGTCCATGACCCTCATCAATACAAGGTCCTAATTGTGATTATTACTCCTCTGTTGATTTAAGCTTTGCTACTACCATCCTTGAGTCCCCTTCCAGATGAATCTTCCTTAACCTGATCCTTCTCGCCAACTCCAACACCCGAACATTGCTAGTGCCTCCACCATGAAAGGGTTTAAGACATTTGCAACCCAGCTAGCACAAGCATCGAGGACCACCCCTCTCCAGTCTCATATAACGACACCAATCCCCCCATGTTGCTGTTTTTGTCGAAAGCACCATTGAAGTTCAATTTTGCCATGCCCATTGCGGGTGTTTTGCATCTCTCAATTGCAATTAGGGCTTGCTTTTTCACGGCACATTACGCTGTGTCAAATTCCTCTACGTATTTCACTACAAATGATGCCGTTTCCTTGATTTTCCATGGTTTGTCTCCATGCTTTTCCCTCTTCCTATTACTCCAGCATATCTAGTGTCCCACCATGAAGTATCTCAAAATTTTGATATTACAAGAGCTAACTACCATCTTAATCCACTCATTGGTTTCACTTAAATTCCAAATTTCCTCATTCCAGTTATATCCTAACTAGTTCCATAATGATTTTGATGTAGGACAAATCAACATTGCATGTATCACCAATTCAATTTCGTGTTCACATCTGAAGCAAAGTGCATCCACAAGGGCTTATCTTCTTCGTAGATTGTCCAACGCAGGAAGAATGTTTTGGTATGTTCTCCGTATTAATAGCTTGGTCTTCGATAGAAGGTCAACTGAACAAATTTGTGTTGAAGTAAATTTGGAATTTGATACCTCCTGTTCATTAGTACTGGGACTGATTCAAATGGTCCATGGTTAGGCATAACTTGTAAACAATTCTCACTGTTGTCGTACTATATCGAGATATGAACCTTAACATATCAGAGCATACAATACTTCAAATCATCATGAGGCCCTAGCCAGTCAAAAGAGTCGACTATTTGAACCTCCATACTGAAATACAAGAGTAGGTAGGTTAAGAAGTTACCACCAATTTTTTTTGGCTAGGATAATTAGTTAAAACCATTCACTAAAGATTTACAAAACTCTAAAGGAACAATTTTATAATCTGTATACCAAAGATCAATAAAGTTAGGCTCAGGGGTCGGTTATACCACAAGTAAGGATTTAATCCTCTCGTGATGCTCAGTAATTGGTACCAACTAATCATACGTATCTGAATTTATTTTTTTCCTATTGTAATCATATATATCTAATCATAATCCCCCTTTTATTTATTCCGAATCAAACAAATGTCAACAAAAAAAAATGTATCCTAGAGGTCTTATTGGGATTAGCTAGGATTTACAATTGATTTGGAGCAAAACCCATTTATAAAGGAAAAATTCCACAAAAGTGCTGGACTCCATTTTTAGTTTCTTTTATCAATTTTGACTCCATAAAAAAATCACAAAATAGCGCATTTAAATTAAATTGAAGAAATCACAACTTTAAAAACAAAATTAAAAATTAATTTTATTTAATTCAACTTGTAAGCTTTAATGTAAAACATTGGGGACCTTCTGTAGGAAACTCTTAGACTTGTCTACACACTAACATGACTTTCAAAATCAATTCTGAGGAATCTAAATGCCTCAGAATAGCAGACACCAAACTTAAAGAAAATTGAAATAGGGATATATTTGACTTTTCAAGCTATCTGAATTTATTCTGGATTATTCCTATCACAAGAAATCACCAAACCAAATTCTAATGAATGTTGACTCACTATAATCTAAAAATATTCAAAAAATGCTAAAAAATTGTTTTGGTTTTCATGTAAAATTTTAATTGGATACTACTACATTGCATAGCATGTCCGACTAGCTCGCTTTCTAGATTTTCTTCTTAATTCATCCAGAATACCCACTAAATGAGCCATACATGCTTGGAAAGCCTATTCATTCTACTTTCATACACAAAAATGATTATCCTCATCAAAAATAATTCGTAACTAATTAGGTACTGAAATTGAGCCATGCAAATAGCTTAAGTTCTGGAATTTTTTTTTTTTGTATTCATTCGATCACATAATCAAATGTTTCAATAGCCTATTACGCAGCCCAATCAATGAGGATTAAAGAAAAATACTAAAAAATTCATAAAGCCTATAACCTAATTAAAATATATCTTTTTTGTGAAACTACAATGCTAGACTACAACAATAGTTCTAACTCAACTTGTGATCACAAAGCCTTTTATCAAATTTTTGTAACATGTTTCTAGACTTTCGAACGTCCAACAACGAGGCCAAATAGACTCTACAAGTTTTCTATATGAGGAAACAATAAGAACTTCTAAGTGCTAAGACATAGAACTATGTTTTATGATATCAGCCATATGCTTTGGAGTTATGCCAATGTCTCCATTTTTATCACTTTTATTTATTATTATTTATTCTTAATAAGTGCATAGAACACCAATGCCACTCACTTGTGTTGTAACTGACAACCAAGGGACTCCAAAAAACACAATTTAACTCACCTTAACATTACCTAATGACTCACATTAAGACCCACCAAGTTTAGACTCAAACAAACACTTGAAAACACTTAAAAATATTTTTATTTGCTTCTAATCAGTTTTAAATCAAAGCCATTTTATTTAAGATCCCCAAGTTACTCATTATACAATTTATTAAACAAAATCAAGCCTTAACTCACCTATTGATTCAGTGAGCCAAAGCTTGCCTTTGGGGAATCATTTTATGAAAACAAGGTTTTAAACATTTTAAGCACTCTAACATGCATTTTATCAAACATATGGAATACTAACCTATGGTTCTAGCAACTAATCATCCACAAAACCTATTCTGAACACATAGTAACCTTAGTCGAATCATTAATGCTTAACCAAACATTTATTCTCATCAAATTCTAATGATTTATCAATCAAACACAAGAAAATAAGCTTGGATTCAATTCAATCAACATGATTAACAATCAAAACATGCTTTCAAACATTTAAGCTTATTAATTGAACAACTCAGCTTACAAATTCATTCAATCCCGCATAAATTCCAACTTATGTAAGTTCAATTCAACTTAATTCATCTAGGTTTCGCCAATTAAGCATCAATTACGCAAAGCTAACTTAATCACATCTTAATTTCAACATGATTGAACTTAGCTAAGGATTTTCTAGGTTGTTTGAATGCTTTTACAAATTCAAGAACTTATGATTTCATCATTTGGCACTAGATTCAAGTTTTATTTACTTAGATTTATCCAAACGTTAATGATTATCCAAACATTTATTCTCAATAATGCTTATCAAATCATTAATGATCTACATCACCTAATCTAGCAGAACTTGAAGCCTTTTTTTCTTCATGTTCGAAAAACTCATCTAAGCTAAAGAATCATGATTTCATCACCCAAACTTTGAATAGTATCATCAAATCCTAGCTTAACTAAACTTAAATCATCAAATCCTAAGAAATAAAGTTGTCCAAAACCTAGATCTAGAAACCTCATCTTGTTCGATTCCAGATTAAAGTTTTTAAACATGATTTTAAGTTAAATTTTAGCAATTAATCACTTAATCATGCATAGAATAACATGAAATCAAGTAAATCATTACTCAAAATCAAATCAAAACATTATAGAATCAATATTCAAGATGGTGAAATGTTATAAAACATGCAAACACCTTAACTGAAACCCAATTAAGCATCAAGAATCATGAACCAATCATCCAAATTATGAAACTAGATTGACATTAAAAAGAAAAGTAAGAAATTACACTTATTCCAAGCTTTTGCATATCTCCCAAAAATGATGAGAGCTTAAGAAAAAAATGAATATTCTAGATATTTTAAAATTTTTAAGTATTTAAAAATTATGGAATTATGCATGAAAACACCTATTTATAGGCATTGAAGTTAGTGATTTAAGCTTTAATCATCCTAGGGTGATCTTAATTTAATCACTAACCTCCTAACTAAATTATGAAAAATAACATTGCTACCCTTAATGAATAGATGATTAAAATTCACATACGAATCACATAGGAAATTCGGCGAAAGATGATTTTCATACTAATCTATGTATAACTTGTATTGAATTCAATTAACCCAGATTTGTCTATGCGAAAGTCCAATTGCATGTTCCATCCTGTAGCGAAAAGATGTCCTAATGACTTTCTCTGAAAAATCTGAATTTTCTATCCTAGACCTCCTAGATTAAGCCCTTAAAAATTCTCAGTACTCTAAATTCCTAAGGCCTTTTCATGACCCAATCCCGATTACACTTTCTTGACCTAAAGTTCTTTTCAATTTCATGACCCAATCCTGATTACACCTTCTTTCCAGATATAGTCCTGATTACACCTTTTCATCACCATAATAGATGGATGCTTATGGTAGGGTGGTTTTGGGCATGTGTTGTCAGAATTAACCATGCAAGTGCACGTATTGCAACAAGTAATATGATGATAAAGTTGAGTGTCGATCCCACGAGGAATTGATACTAAATTTGTTAAGTACTAAAATTAAAACAACTTAATCTTATTCAAACAATCGATTAAAGATTAATAATAAAAATAATAATAACAAAGAAGTAAACAATAAATAATAGAAGCCTACGATTATAATTTTTTTCAATACTTTATTTGAATAGAATCCTATTCTCTTAACTTGACTAATAATAATGAGTTATTAACCTAGAGTCCTAACTTATTTATAAGTATCTTCCAATGGTCTTATAAAAATATTTCTCTTAATCAATTTACCATATTCCTATGCAAATTGAATTGAAAGAAACTCATTAAGCCTAGACTCTAATTTGGTTACATATGGCATGCTCGTATATTCCTATCTAACATGCAGATCCATCTTAATAAATGAATATGAAACATATGTCATTTAATCCAGGTCTACACACAAAATTCCCTTTTCCAAGTTCATTAAGGTTACCAAATCAATCTAATTGGTGATCAAGCAATTAGAAGCATTAAGAACAAGATTGAACAAACAACTCAAATATTAAATCAAGAAAAGAAAATAAAATAATCCAAGCTATATATACAATTCTATTGCAACCATAAAAAAATAAATCTAGCTCATATTGATTAAATAAAACATAAAATAATGAAGTTTCACCATTATAAATATTACAATAAAGATGAAAAGATAAGGGGAAAAGAGAAAACTAAGAATTGTTAAATCTCTATCTTCAACTTTTTTGATCTTTTCTTCCTATTGCAAAATCTTGATAGCTTCTCTTCTTCTTTAAGACTAATATCTATGAAGTATCTAGGGATGCCTCTCAAACCTAAACATAAAGATCTTATTTATAAGTAAAACCCTGAAGTGGAGAGAATTGATTTGCAAGTAACCTGAGCATTTTTTTGGAAGTTTCCAACTTGGAATCACCTTGCTTTCTTGAGTCCACTTTCCCTCTTCATTAAGTTATTATATTTTTGGAAGCTCCTTAAGGTTTTGACCTACAAAAATAGGAAAATTATCTAAATAACTAAGTAATTAAAATATAAGGAAAGCAAATAGGACTAAATTAAAAACTGCTAAAAATAAGATATTACTAAATTAAAAACTACTAAATATGAATGATCTTTAAATAAACATCTCTAAGACCTAGTTGATTTAATATGCATAATGAGACTAAATAACTCTATTCTATAAAGTTATCACACCCCCAAACATAAGATTTTGCTAGTCCTCGAGCAAAACAAAAAACAAAATCAAGTAAATGAAACAAAACACAAATTAAAATAAATGTACTCGAATGATGATTGCCTTAATTTTCCTCAAAAGTGATCTTAATATCTCAACTCAAGGTAGATATAAGCATAATTTAAATTCATGCTTCAATTTAATCATAAATCTCAATGCTTCGAATGGATTTTTGGTATGTGTATAACTGATCCCTTAACAAATCATTGCATGCAAATAGAATAAATTTATGCCAATGGAAATCACTAATTAATACTAGATTCTTATATGTTTGCCTTTTATCTCTCTCTCCACTAATGTAGATCAACACTTCATCAAAGATCATGTAGGACTCTATAAAGTTTGTAATGTAAGGCTAGGGTAAGGTGAGATAAAGGATATATTTCGGCTTAATTCACCCATAAACACTTTTTATTGTTCCAAAAACATTTTTTTTATCAAGCCTTTCACAACAAGTTTGAAGCACATACCCTTTTTTTTTTGTTTTTTATGACATTTTCTTTTCCATGCCATTTTATTCATTTATACACACTTGTGTGTTTTTTTTTCCTTTTTTTCTTTCTTTTTTTTCTTTTCATTTTTTTCATGCTTCACCGATACAACACAATTCAAACATGGCTCATTATATTTTTTTAAACAATTTCATGCTCATGCCTACGTAGTGAAGGTTGATCATGATTTTTCTTATTAGGCTTGGCTAAATATATGTGGTAATCAAAAGAAGAGGATATATCAATTAGGCTCAAATAGGGTAACTAAGGATAAATATGTAAAGGTAGGCTTAGAAAGGCTCAAACAATCCAAGATAGCTTAAATCATTTCCTCAACTTAGTGTTGTCTTGGATTTTGCCTTAACAGATAATCAAACAAATTCTAGGCCTCTAGATATAATTACAATTTACATCAAGATAAACAATATTCGATAAACAATACAAATCAATACAAGAGATTATGTTATCAGAATTTTCGAAAATCACACTTTAACAATGAGAAAAATTAAAGAATCTAGTCATAAAATTAAATCATGCTTATATTTTCTCAAGAATCAAAATAAATCAATAACTAAGTTCTCATAATTTGATAAAGATCTCATCATATTACGCATAAAATATCTCAATCATACTAGATTTTTCAAAAAAAAAAAAACTTTATGAAAAAACAAAGAACAAAATTTATGCAAAAACAAAGAAAAAAACTATGCAAGAATTAACTAACCTAAACTAATTTGACCCTAATAAAATAATAATCTTACCCCCAAACCTAAAGCAAACATTGTCCTCAATGTTTATAAACAAAAGAGAAAGAATAAAAAAACTCCCCTTTCTCGATAAAGAAAACTCAAGCGAAGCTTTAGTCATTCTCTTTAAATTATCATGCTTGTCAAAGTTGGTGGGAAGCTGTTAAAAGAAAAAACCAAACTTATTAGAAATAATCCAAAAAAAAATGAATGATCCTAAACTTTTTTTAATTTTATAAAAAATTAGAAATAAAAAATCTAAAAACTCATCATGTCAATGCAAGCAACTAAGTAAAATCGGGGATTGAAAATACTAAAAAAAATGAAAAGAAAAAAAGTCTGCAATGCCAACATTTGAATTTTTTTCATCTTTGTGGTACTGCAGCACCACTATTCCAGTGTTGCAGCACCGACATTTGACACAGCTTGGCACTGTAGTGCCAACTTGTTTTTTTTAACACCTACAAAAAAAATTAAAACATATTAAGTATGGAAAAAAACTAAATAAATTTCTAAAAATAAGGAAAGAAAAGTTTAAGAAGCTTGGGTTGCCTTCCAAGAAGCGCTTGATTTATAGTCGTCGGCTTAACTTTATCCATTGTTATTTTAGGTAGGCTAAACTACTATAAGACCTTTATCGACCAAATTTGCCTAACCAAAGATGTTTAAAACATTGCCCTTTTACCTTGAACTTTTTAGGCCATTTTATGTCGGCAATTGACCAACCCAATGCCCTTTTATATTTTCTCAAATGTATCGGCAAAGGCTTATGTTCCAATGAAGGTAGTTTTTGAATAAAAAGCTTTAAAGATGATTTTGCATTAGTTGAAAACCCCAATGGTTCAAACAAAGAGGTGAAACTAATGGAATGTGGTTGTGCCTCCAACAACTGTGAACATCCAATAAAGTCAATGTTATCCCACTCAGAAGTTGAAATTAACAATGCCTCAAATGGATCGATGGAATAACTCTCTATGAACACTTCGTTGGATGCACTTTCCATCCAATTGACTGCATAATTCTCATCATATTCTTTTAGGAAGGATGATGGTGGGCCGGATTGTATTTTCTCTTCTTAAACCTTATCATCATGTTTATCAAACAAAATTTCATCTTCATGCTCGATTATTAATTCTAGATGTCTATCATCCTCTTTAATCTCTTTACCCATCATCAAATTTGACTCAGTATCACATGGTAAAGTTTCTTGAGGACAATTGCAGATGACATAAACAAGTTAGCCCACTTGTGTCTCAAGGTTCTTTAAAGATACTGCTAGACTCTGAATGATAGCGTCTCAGCTTTTAGCTTTTGCCACATATTGCATAAGCATCTCTTCCACTAATGACTTTTCTTCTAGGAAAAAACTTTGAGCTTGCTGTGGAAAACCCCGATGAAAGGTTGGATCGACTGCATATGAAGACCCTTGAGTGTTGCACCAAGCAAAATTTGGATGATCGCCCCAATTCTAATGATAATTGTTGAAATAATAATAATCTTGCTGCATACTGTAGTTTCCAATATATTGAATAGGTTTAGCATTAATTGGACAACGATCACTAGTATGTGCTCCCCCACATAATTCGCAAGCTATGAACG
>JBBYHM010355153.1:2473-22510 GCA_038381775.1 Adansonia rubrostipa | reverse complement strand
AACTCCTCAATATATTCTTCGCCAACATGTTCTACCATCTCACTAAATAATATATTTGCAAATATTAAAATTATTTGCCATGTGACTACGAAATATAAATTTACTGGGGGGAATATCTATCTAACTTACACAGATATGATTCTGTCAAATTTGGGTGTCTTAGGTAGCTGGCGATAGTCACAGAGAAGAAGTTTGATGTTTCCCTGATGACAAAACTTGTTAAGCTTGAATAGGAACATAAATTGAGGAACTATGGGGCAACAAGTTGCAAAACGTTTTTTCACCAATTCTAAAAGAACAAGAAATATTAACAGAGTTATTTGCAGACTGCCGCCATTTTCAGACATGGATGCATACCTCAAGTCCAGCTTCCTTCACTTTTTCTTGTGCATATTTCAGTTGCTGCTCTGAAAGAGTGATGCCAGTATATTTGCATCCTGTTCTTTTGACAACTTCAATGGCTAAGCTTCCCCAACCGCATCCAATGTCAAGAACTTCATGCCACTTCTCTATTCTTGACTATATGTATCAGAAAATAACACAATCAAATAAATGAATATGGCAAAGGAAAAATGAAGAATTGAGTTTTGAGACCATTGTAAATTCTCACTTTCTCAATTAGAGAGCTGATTTTTCTTCGCTGTGCAACATCCAAATGTTCTTCTCCCGTCTGTAAAGTAACTTAATAGGAGTGTCACAATGCTAGAAGAGGATAAAATCCCCACATGGCATGGAAAAGAGTCCTTTGTTCATGCACTTTTTCAAGAAAAAAAAATCATGGAATTGGGATCCTGACCTTAAAAATTCCAGAAGAGTATTGCATCATTTCACCCAAGTATAAAGTGAAAAGTTCATTACTCTGCAAACAAAATATCCAGGGAATTAGTTTCTGAAAAGGTTTTATTTTTCTTTTCTTTTCATTTCATTTGATTAGGTTCTTGAATATGAAGGTTTCAAAAATGTAATTCGTGGCTAATACAAGGTAATACCAAAAGAGACAGACAAATAATTCCTTAAGGAAGAGTTGTTCAGACAAAGTTTGCAACTATGTAATAAAAATAACGTCTTGGAGGGTGAATACTGAATATGTTCTTCTAATACCATGAAATCAGAGTCATGATCACTTACCAGATCATAATGACGAGAAATGTTCCTGCGAGCCTGTGTCACTGTATTTTGCCTCATGAGATGCTTCAAGAAATACTTCGCAGATGAGACACCAGCTGTGAACAGTGCAGGTGACCACCAAGTCCTGCAGCCAATTAAGTTTTAGTGCTTAATAAACCCAATTTATTTAAAGGATCTATCAGTATCGCAGTCTAGATTCTTCTCCGAGCTAAAATAAACCTTCTTTTGTTCGACGCAGCTGAGTTCAACTCTTTATTGGCAATCAGTATCTGCAAAATTATCAATGAAGATTCTGATAAATTATAAGCAACTAAGTTATACTACATTTATAGGAACAGATCTGGCTTTTTCTTACCCTGAAAAGATTAAGAAGACCTTCGTTTTCATCAACGAAAGAAAAATCTCCATTGATATATGCATCTGCAAGGCCTATATCAGCTTCTTTCATAATCTGGGGGAAATCACATACAATGCTCATCAGCAGTGGCGATAAATGTTCAAATTGTATAAAACAAAAAAGCACTAGATTTTACTATTAACAACTAATCCAAACTTGATAGGAAATTCAATTAGAATTCAAAATAAATGCCAAATATGAATTAGGAGTAAGTAATGTGTAGTGTCTACCCTCCAGTAAAACTGAGGATTGTGTATTTTCAGAACTGTTTTAAGAGGACACTGTTCCATGTTTCCTTTGAAAGTGAAGATTCTGCCTCCTTCCTCTAAGAAACTGGTGAAGGCCACATGTATATCGTGTCAAATTCAAGAGAAACATATAGTGAAATAATAAAACGCTCAAAATATTGAGTGATTAGTTTTAAAAACTCACATTATGCAGCCCGCTTGTATGAATTGTTGAAAGAATTTATTAACAAAAAGGCGTGCCGTTGTTTCCATGAAAGAGGGTGACATATGCTTTGGACAGTGCATTATAGAAGAATGCTTTCCCAGGAAACCCTGTGCAGCATCCATACCAACCTGAGAAGGAAAGCATCAGAGAAGAATGCTTCATAAATTCTCGAAATAAGACAATGATACTAAGAAGAATCATATTACAGAAAACATTGACTTCAACATATAACACAAATGGGATTCACATAATTGATTTCATGTGCTATTAGTGAATTTGTAATTTCACTGCAGCCTAAACCAAATGCATTTTACCTTACTGAAATATAATTAAACCCTTGTTAGAGTTAGAAATAAGCAGAAATTACTAGATAGGTACCTTTAATTCGTCCTCATGCAGGTCATAGCCTGAAAGAATTGTAAACAGATACTCAGATGAGAGGCAGTTGACTTGATGCATTTTATCTTATAATGACAATAGTAATAGAATTTAACTATCAAGCTAATTAAGGTTTTAAAACACAAGGAATATAAAAGCACAGCAGAATGAAAGTAGCAAGAATATTTTACTGATTATCTACAGCTACTAGAAGAGTACTAAAAGAGCCAGTTTCTTCCCCCTTGTCAATTACTTTTCCCCAAAATGGTTGAATCTCATAATTATTGTTCAAAATTGTTAAACTAATAAACGTAATATGGTCATCTAATTTCATGTCGAAAAATCTCACCACAGAACCAGACTCCTTTCTTCCCCTGAATCTGATCAAGCTCAAGTGAAGCTTTTGATGCAGCAACAGAAGGAATTGGACGGCCAGTCGACCACTTGAGCAAGGTATTGTTTGGGGTATGGTCTGGATTGAGAGTCACAAAAAATTGCTGACTTGTTTTCCCAACATTCTGAAAAAGGTAGCAAGAACTGGTCACCGTTACTCAAGTTATAACTTGATAAACAAGCAAGTATTTTAGTAATTCTAATAGGATAAATGGTATCTTAAAAGATTCTTCTGTGCTTCCCTAGATGTTAGGCAATTTAGCAAACTTTTTTTTTTCTTTTTTTTGAGATTCTGAGCTATTTCTGAAAATCATAAGTTTAACATCTAGTTTCTCACAGGGAACTTGTTAAAAACCTGTAGCTCATTGAGCCAGTATGTTAAGCTTGCTTTATTGTCTCTACTGAGAAAATTCAATGCACTCCAAGCTGATCTGTTCTTGGGCATTAAATTACTGTCATGGTGAAGGAAAATATCACTGCCAACAAAAACAATTGATCAGATTTCATGAATTTTAGCATCTCACTCTCCATAAACTAAAGAAAATCCATAGCGATTATTATATGAAAATCATTCATTAACAAGTTATGAATATAAGTGGTAAGCTGTAGAAGGTAGAAATTCCTGCTTTCTAATGAAGTATGACATCTTAAAGTAGATCAAATCATCATGTATATATATCTAGTCTTTGAAAGCCATCAACTATAGTCAATGTTCTTACGTAAATACTATTACCTGGAAGCATATTGGAATGCACCTAATACTCTCATTTCATCAAATGTTGCTTGGTTTCCCAATAAACTTAGGGCTGTGGGAGCATCAACAGCCATTATGCATCCATTGTGAACTTCTTGGAAACCATCTCCGCTGACCATGGTTGTACCTGCTAATCCATTTATACAATTATTCTTGGAGGTCTATACATCACTCATAGGAAAAATGTCTTGAATCTAAATGGGAATTTGCAGGGAAATAGTGCTCAAAGAAGAAAAAATATATATCATATTATCTAGGTAAATATTGAATGATGGATGGTTTTCAGCTTTCATTTTCTTATTTTCTCTAATGCTACAAGGGTAAAATTTCCCATATTTATCCAATATACGTGGAAAATTTTCCTTATACAAAACATAATACAGAAATATGACAAGGCAAGTACTCACCATTATCAGAAGGCAGAACAGATTGTACTTGACAACCAAGTTTAAATTGACAACCTCTACTCTCCAGCGCATCTTTCACCTGATTTTATTGAATTGGAATATATTTTTAATTAGCTTACATAAACAGAGCCTTAAAACTTTATAGAGCCTTAAAACTTTATACTTCTGAACAACCTATTTCACAAATATATATAAGATAAACATATAGCGGAGTTGGAGAGTTTAAGAAACTAGAAATGCGCACCCTTCTAACGAAATGTGAGTGCCTCCTGATAGTCAACCACTGCGGCTGCCCAAATTGCTGCCGATGGAATGGCAAAAAAAAAAAAAAAAATCAACAAACAAAATCGACACAATGGGTTTTAGACAGGAAGAGTCTAATGCCATTTACACCTACGGATTAGTGTTCAAGACAATAATGATTGACAGATGATAGCCATAGGTCCAGCTTGCATGAATTATATAATCACTAGGTGCTACCTCTATGTTGGAATCTAATCAAATACCTGGTACAAATTGTGAGTGCGAAAATATGAAAGAATGGAGAAGGCTGAAAAGCTCAGAACTTCTTCCCTGGAGCAGGAGAACACTGAAGCACATATGGGAGCCTGTAAAATTTTGATTTATTAATTCCAATAATTGGCATAAGAAGAAAAGCTCAATAATTGGATGCATGAAATATATAAATTCATCAGCAGCTCACTAGGTAAGTGTTCTGAAAATTTTCAGAGTAACCCTTCGACTTTATAAACTGACCCAAGGTTTCATTACGATCAATGTCTTTGTTATGCTCAAGCTTTTCAAGGTAGCTGCAAATGCCAAAAACATGGTCGGATTATATGGTTAAAGTGGTGATTAAAAGAAATCTCAGATCATCCAAATGCGTGAGTCGAGAGAATAGCTAACCTATCGGCATCATTGCCGAACTTGATAATCTCTCTGAGGTCTTGCCAGTTGAAAGGATTCAACATTTTCTTCTTTTGTGCAAAGAAGTTTGAGAAACCATATTGGCTGCACCATTCATAGCCATTGCCTTTGTCATGGCTTACAGAGAATGAAACATCAGATGTCTCCACATCAACTCCAAGGCTATCTAACGTCTCCATCATTGTTGCATATCTTGCCTATCAAGTTATCCATATATTTATACCTTAATTATAATTTGTACCCAACATATACAAAAGCATGACAATTAAAGACATAAAAGGTTTTTGAAGTTTATAAAATACAATGCACTTGTTTCCATCATCTTATAACTTTACTCGATGACCTTTTCTGTATTATAAAAATATAAGATTATGTCAGTCAGATTCGAAGACTCATGTCTGACAAATGTATATTCAATTTTTTTACAGTTTTCATATATTTTGAGAGACTTTGAAGCATCATATCCATATCTAAATATATATAAAACGTCGAATATTTAAAAAAAATTAAAGAGTTGGAGCAACGGAAGTACTTAGTTTGGCCTAAAACTAATCTTAAGAGCTACAAGTAGTTCATGACCCTTTTGCACATTCTAAATATTTGGACAAAATAACTTGCCAATCATTTTTTCCTAAAGGAATGCCCATGATCATGTACGTACCAGATGGCAGCAAAACTTAAACTATTGTTGGGAATTTCATGTATCTCGTATAAGAAAGATTGCATATGTACGTATTACATATATATACATATATATATATATATATATGTATTAATATGTTGGTTAAATGAAATCTCATGTCAATTAATTAATTAGAAGCATCCTAAACATATAAATAGAGACTTGTATATAGATCAAATCGGGTTCAGATCGAGCCCATACAAAGTGATATCACATTATAGGCTTATCCAAGCATGATCCAACTAAAAATATGGTTAGTTTTTATTCAAGCTAGCATATATTTGTAAATAGGTGGTTCAAGCTTGTTCAAGCTCGTCTATATTAATTTTTATTTTTTCAAATATGTCTTTTAATTTAATTTTTAATGGTTAAATATATTTTTAAATAATTTTTGTTAATATTGTTTTTAAAATGTATGATATGACTTCTACTATCAAAATATTTTAACAAATTAATAACTAGTAAAATAAAATTCTAACTACTATTATAAAATATATAATTATATTATAAAAATAAAAATTTTGTAATTATAAATTTTATTCCGGCCAACCTAAGTTGGGCTTTCTTTATCCAAAGCGGAACTCATTTTTTAGTTAAACTTTATATTTTGTGCTTACACATTTTTCAATCTTAATATTTTTGTCAAACAACTTTTAAATATTGGACAGGCCTTTGAATTTGAACAAATAATCTGATCTTTGAATAAATTTATATAAATATAATAAAAATTATTTTTCTTAAAAGTGTTTATAAATCGAACAAAAATAAAGCAAAACTCAGATAACATCTCAAAATCCTTCTTTGAGGGTTGGCCAGCTAGAACAAATTATATTCAGATAAGGACAACGTTATCTAAAAATTATTACAAATTATTTTATATTGATATTTTTGTATATAAAATTAAATGAAAATAATTTATATTAATTAAATTATATTTTAAACGATGCTCAGTCCAAGTTTAAAAAGTCTTTGGTCTGAGATCACGGGTATCACAAATAGCAAGAACTTGTAAGCAAGTAAACTTCCCTTCTGATCAATTGATATAAAAAAAAAGAAATTTATACATTAAAAAAATACACGTTGAATAATGTGGCTCTATGCATGCACGCATGAATATTTATTTATTTATTTGTTTATTAATGATGTAGGTGTTGATTAATTAACAAAAGTGGTCCATACTTCAGAGGCTAAGCTCAGGCATCAGCCTAAAGCAATAGGCTAATCTTTTTATTATTAAAATTAAAAAAATAATATTTTTATATTTACGTCAGTGTCTCAACTAATCTCTATAATGGAGGAGGCAAAATAGATATGTGAGGAGGTCCAGCCAGATTCCTACGCCGTCTAATTCTCCTGAAACATTATCCAAATGTGTTTTCTAGGAGATGTACAGTCAACTTGCCGACCCCACGCGACAGTCCGTAAATTATGGTTTTCGCATTTCGATCATTATTTAAATGCTAAAGAAAAAAAAAAACTGAAGAACTGCTATATTTGCATGATATGTTCAACCAGAAACACAGTATCAGCCACAAAGAAGAAGAAAGATGTGGTGAGTGTGTAATTTTAGCAAGCTTGATCTGAGAAAACAAGAACCCTATTTCCTTTTTTAAGGCTAGAGAGAGCAGCAGAGTATTGATATTGAGAGGCCAATTTTTTTTTTTTGAAACAGCTTGGTTTTTGTGTATTTACATTCATGTTCTTCTCCAGTTTCTTTCTGAAAAGCTGATGACATAAATATTGAAGCTACTAAATCCATAATCAACAAAATTGGATCTTC
Source organism: Adansonia rubrostipa (assembly GCA_038381775.1). NCBI lineage: Eukaryota > Viridiplantae > Streptophyta > Magnoliopsida > Malvales > Malvaceae > Adansonia > Adansonia rubrostipa. The sequence goes on along the minus strand of JBBYHM010355153.1, from coordinate 15,211 downwards.
TGGGTGTTTGAAAGAGAGGGATCCAAGAATCACCATGACCACCCCCCCCCCCAAAAAAAAAAAAAAGAACTGCCACAGAGAAAAGAGAGGGATGTGATTCATGATTCATCAGCCAACTTTCTGCAAATTCCTTAGTGAATGAAAAAAAGGAAAAAGTACTTTGAAGTTCCATTACCCAATTGAGGAACAGATGTGTGCTAAAATGATGTTTGACAAAAGCTAGCTATAAATATGTGGGGGAGGAGGGGAAGTATTTGCCTTTCAGTGGTTAAAACTAATGGCCAGTGCTGCTGGGAGAGTGACCATCGGACCAGTCAATTGGCACTTGAATGCTGTTTTTGGTATGACCCTCTTTTAGTCCAAAGAAAACAACTGCACGTTGTGTTGAAAATTTTTATTCTCCAATAAAGTAAAAACTCAGAAGTTTGGGCTACGCTTGTTCTAGTAAAGGTCAACATTTTTTAAACCAATTAGTAGAAGAGTTTGTATTTGATTGTGTAAATTCATATAGACACTTCATCCATAAATAAATATAAAATTTAAAAATAAATATATTTTTTAAAAAATAATATTATCATATTCACGATAAATATATAAATTTATAAATTAACAATTTATCAAATATAAATTTATATTTTAATTTATTTCAAAAAGGCTTTTAAAGCACTAGTTTTATGAGTAAAATATGTTGAGGAAAAGAAATAGTGAACCAATGTTTTAATAGTTTTGACCCGAGTTTGGATCGGTATAATCTTGCTTCTTGATTCAATCATTGGATCCAATTAAGTAGAGTGATGTTATTGTTAAAAAAGTAAAAATAAAATCTTAATATTAAATAAATAGTAGATTATATAAATACATAACAAAAACCATCTACTTGGTTTAATGGTATGCTTACTTAAAAAAAATAAAAGTTTAAATATTCAAAGCCTACTATTGTTCGGTTCTATTTAATTTAAAATAATTATAAGTTAGTGTATTTAGTATTTTTAAAAAATAAAACTAAAATTGTATTGAATAACATTCATAATCGAATCGGTCAAAACCGAACTCCAACATTAAGAGCGATTTAGTTGATCAATTTTTTATATTTAAAAAATATCATTTTTTATAATATTTTAAAATTATTTTTACTTTATTAATAAAATAATTATTTTTATATTATAAAATAAAAAATAATTAAAATAATATTTTATTTTATTCGAATAATTATATTTTTATTTATGAATAAAAATTTAAATTTTTAAATATATATAATTAATATCTGAATCAAAAGTGAATCGAAGCCAATTAGATTAAACCAGAACTTAGTTGAACACTTAACTTCGATTTTCGAAGCCAATAAAATTGAACCGGAACTTAGTTGAACAATTAGGTTCCACTTTCGGTTTTGTCAGACTACCACTTAGGAAAAATGAAAAAGGAAACAGAAAAAGAAATATTCTCTTCCCTCAAAGGGGTTTTATTGGAATTCTATAAACCACGCACTCTTGCGGTGAGACAAGAAAAAAACAAAAGGCAAAAGCAAAGAAGGAGCACTTACTGGGTTGAGAAACAAGAAACCCAGGTCTAAATCAACGCCGTCGAAGTTGACAGTCTTGGCGTGGCCACCCAGTTGTTCGTCTTTCTCATAAACCACGACGTCAACGCCGGCTTTGGCCAAAACGTAGGCCGAAATCAACCCTTGGATCCCACCACCGATCACGGCCACCGCCATCACTGCCACCGCACTCACTCACTCTCACGTACTGTGCTTTACCTGCATTCAAGTCGAAAACCCAACTAAAAAAATCCATTTTCATGAAAATATAAATATGAATCATAAATAAATATGCCGCCATGTTATGTATGGCGATAGATTTGAATTGAACCTACGTCTGAATGCCAACCAAAAGTACGCTTCTCCAGATGGGCTTGGCAAATAATTTTAATTAAAATCAAACACTAACAAAGACTTTGCATGTGTGCCAATGGATTCCAAACTGCTTCCCGATGGTCATTTATATAATAAAATGTTTACAGGCTATCGACGAGGACCGAGACTTTTTTTTTTTTCCAAGAGGACCGAGACTTATTAAAATATATTATTTTCCGTGAAATCATTGCATTAAATGAATATATATATATATATATTTCAGTGGTAGCTTTGATGCTCCAATATGCTTTTTAACTTTTGTTTGGCATAAAGAATTGAAGAAATATGAATACGTATTTAAATATAAATATAAATATATATTATATAAATATAAATAAAATAATTATAATATAATATATTATAATATGAATATATTTAAAATTTTATATAATATAAATTATTAACATATAAAATTTATATTAAATATAATTATAATATTATAAAATATATAAATATGATATGAATATATAAATTATTAATTTTAAGTAATAGTTAAAAAAAGAAAAATGGTTGCAGGTGATAGATATGAATCCATATTTATTGGATGACATCATTCAAAAGTGATTGTATTAACATTCTTAGATAAACTTTGTATTCAATCATTTTAATCTTTAATAAATTAAGCTTTTAACTTTTTACTGCATGCAAATAAATAAAGCTGGTAATTATGAATGCGAATATGAAATTATAATATAAAATATAATATAATAAAAAAATTAAGGTGAACGTTAAATAAATATAAAAATATATAATAAAAAATATTATTTTTAAAAATTTTCATTAAGTCGTTGCATTGAATGAAAAACGTGTTTTTAAAATAACTATTTTAAATATGATTACTTCTTAAATTTAATTTTTAAATATGATTTTAATCTTATATATATAAAAAAATTATTTGGTGCATCAAAAGTAGAGTTTTTTAATTTTACAAGCGAGATTAAAAAATTATCACATGTCTTATTTATTTATATTTTATTTTTAAAAAAATATAAAAAAACATATGATAAAATTTTAATCTTATTTATAAAATTAAAAAATTTTATTGTTGATGGAACAAATAATTATATATATATATATAAGGGAAGGTGGTAGTTTGGGAAATGAAAATGAATGCAGGTGTCATGATATTGAATACAAATTTATTAGATAATATTTTTTTTAAATGATTCTGTAGTATTCAGACTTTAATCTTTAGCATGAAATTAAATCTAGCTTCTTAACTTTTTATTAGCAATTATGCACGTGACACAATTACGTTACATAAATATAATATAAAAAATAATTAAATTATAATATAAAATATGATATAATATAAAAAATAATATTAATATATTATAAAAATACGAATATTTTAAAATTTATATAAAATAAATTATTAATATATCAAAATTTATATAATTTATAATATATAATATCTTAAGCATGATTATAACTTAAAAAATATATGAACACAATATTAATACATAAATATAATCATAAACTTTTAAAACTACAAAACTAAAATTTAATCGCCTTAACTAAAAACTGTGATTATTTAGCAAAAGCGGCATAAAATTAGACCTGACAATTTGTATATTTATATATTTTGTTGTATCATAATAATATTTAAAATATTTTATATTTATATAAATTTTAATATATTAATAATTTTTATTACATAAATTTTAAAATAAACATATATTTATATTTTATTGTATTTTAATTATTTTTATCATATTTATATAAATCTAATATAATATTATTAAATCTATATAAAAAAGTATATATAATTAATACGCATTCAATTAACAACGTGACATAAGCATCGACAGCTTTTTTCAATATTTTTTCCTCCTTTTTTTTTTTTCCCCCAAAATTTAGCATTTTGCCTTCATTACAAAAACCATTTTTTTCTTAATTTTTTTTCTTTTTTATTTTCTGAATCATACGTAGACTTGTTAATTTTAATTCGAATCCAAAAAGCTCGTTCAGTCAACTTAAATCTAAACTTGATCTAACTTGATTTGATTAAAAAAAATCAACAACCTGAAATCGATCAACCTAAATCCGAAAATAACCTCAACTCGAAATAACCTATATCCAGAATGACCCGAACGTAGAATGATCCGAACCCGAAATGACCTGAACAATTAATTCAAAATTATCTGAACTTAAATTAAGTATAATTTTATTTGAAAAAAATTAAGTTTTTTCAAATAATACTTATTACATAAATTATTAATTTATTTTATTATCTTATTTCATAACTTGTAATTATATTGGATTGTAATGAACTATGCAAATATCATTCGGTATGTATAAATTGATTATATTCTTAATTTTATTCTCTTATTTTTATGTAAAATAATACAATAATTATATATGTACCTATTATAATAATTTTTAATATTTGATTAATTTAAATATTTTAAATTGTTATTGTAAAAGAAAGAAATCATTTCCGTTGTTTTATTTATAACTTAACAAAATTTTGCTTAGTAAAACTTTACATGACTATCATTGTTTTATTTACAAATTTTTACTTTTCACTTGGGCATGATAAACACATTCGTCATTATCATTATTAAAGATCGAAGATGTTTTTATTTCTTTGGTCGAACCTGAATAAGAGAATTGAAAAAAATTCAAATTACAATCAATTAAAAATTCAATATTCACCCAAGTGAATGTTTAAAAAAAAACTCTTGTATAGTTTTCCAAGATGTTTGGAATTGACAACTCAATTTGATAATTCTTAAAAATTTAATACTGAAACACACTGATGTATGTTGCCATCTTTCTATTTATAAACATAAAAAGTTTGCAATAAAAGAAATAAATCATAACTTTGCTGGCCGAATCAAAACATAGAACCAAAATTTCATGTAAAATTTTTAAATATAATTTGTAAAAAGATCGTTTTAGCAAGCAAATATTTGAAAAAGATATTTTAAGAGCATTTCTACTTCTATTGTTGTAACTCAAAATACTCTATGATTAGTAGCAGATTAAACTATATTTAATGGAAAGAAATAAAAAGCATCCCTTTATTGGCAAGGATAATTGGTTAATAGATTAACTTTTATTGTTTTTTAATTAGTTTTTTTAGTTTATTCGGGCTGAAATTGGGTATGGATAATGGGTTAATGGGTTAACTTTTATTAGCTTATTGAATCTTAGGTTAATTTGGTTAAAATATTGCTAGGAAACAACCTAATTTTAGCCATAATAAGATTTTTTTTATTTTACAGCCTTTTAGATAATAATACTTACTTGTTAAAAAATTTGTTAGTAATATTTACTAAATAAATAGATAACACAAATTTTGATAGTATTATTTACCAAAAAATTATTAAATAATAATAATTATTTAAGTAAAATTGATACTTGAATTTAAAAATAATTCAATTATTAAAAATCCAAAAATCGAGTCAAAAATATATTTATTTTATTAAAAATTAAAATATATATTTAAAATATTTTTATTTTATATTTCAATAAAATTTTAATTAAATATGACTTGAACAAATAATTTATTTAAATTTAATCTGATTTGATTTTAAAATTGATAAATTAATACAGATGATCCGAACTTGTGTAAACTAGTATCAAAGTTGATTGACCCAAACTCAAAATGACAAATTCTGATGAATCCAACTATTAAACCTGCTTAATTCAAATCCAAATCTAAAATGACTCGAACCCAATTTAACCTAAGTGTTAGACTCAATTGACCGAAATCCAGAATGACCCAAACCCAATTAACCCGAGCATTAAACTCGATTGACCCGAACCCGAAAAGACCCAAAACCGAAATGATCCAAACCTTAAATGACTTGAACCCAGAATGACCCAAAACCAAAATGACCCAAACCCAAAATAACCTGAACTCAAAAATTTTAAAACCCGAAATGATCCATCTCGAAACTAACCCAGCTTGCCTAATTGATAGATTTAATCACACGTAATCTCTATTGAACGAACAAAATTTGATTTTCACCATCATATTTTATTTTATTTTTTTTTAATAATTGAGGGATCAGATCTTACATTTTTTTATCTTTTTTTAAAAAATAATAATTAATTATCCCAAAACTTAAAACCGATAAAAAATTTTGAAATAATTATATTTAATAATTATATTTAAGTTTCAATTGGTTTTCTCATGTGCAAATTAAATAAATGATGAGTGAGTTTTTACATGAATTTAATTGCAAAAGAAAATTGCAAGTTGAAAATGCAAAACTTAATAAAACGCTAAAAATAAGTTTAGACGTATCTCCGATCATTATTATTAAGAAACATGATATAACTCTCAGTACATGAACAAATATTTTAGTATATCTTTTAATCTATTTCTTTTTTTATAATTATCTTTAATGATTCACAAGCAATTTAGATTTATATCTTATTATCAAAAAGTTTGTATTCTAATTTATAATTGAAGTAGAATTTAATTATCTTTAACTTTTATTATTAAAGTAGTTTATCTTGAACATAATTTATTTAAAGAATATCACCTCAATGATAATTAAAATAATTATCTTAATTTATTTAATTATCATAGAGGTTACATAAAAGGGAGTATTTTACTTATAATTTTTTTACAATAATACTATAATTATTCAATTATAATCAAGAATTTATCACAATTCACTATTTATAAGTATGTACTATACATAATTTTTTTTATAAACTTTATATAACTTTAAATGTTAATTAGTTAATTTTAGTTTAATTAACGTCGATAATATGCTCCTCACATAAAGTTTAGAAAAAATAGTAACAAAGCTTTGTGGGCAACAAGACGCTGGGCAAAAAATATTAAAAAAAATAATTGTCGAATTCAAATTCAATCTCCGCATTATATTAACCAATTATCTTAAAAACTTAAACTAATAAAAAACCAACTATTACAAGAAGATTTTATTCCATTTGTTGAACCTCCCCACAGCCTTAGCCTCTCTCCGTTTACTGATAACCTCGTGATTACTTCTCCAAATGATCTTTTGCTGCAAATTGAAGCTGTAATTTTGTTGTTGTTCCTTTCAATCCGAAAAAGAAATCCAACTATTCCATTAAATTCTTACCATTTGTCATTGTCCACCGTTACTTGACAACACCAAGAATCTTCAAAAATACATATATATATATATATATCGAAGATTTCCTCACTTCCTCTTTTATACTTCTTTCCATTTACATTTTTCAAAAAGCAAATGCAAAACTCCTAAATCAAAGCCTCAAAACCATTCATTCATCTTTCAAAATATCTACTACCACTCTAAACAAACCCAATTCGTAATTATGTTTCTCAATTATCAAATGAACAAGTCACAGTAGTATATAGAATAATAATTTTATAATAATTAAAATTTGTTATACCCACTTGTGGTACTTTTAAAAATATATTTTTTTATAAGAGGTGAATAGTTTTTTATGTACAAGTATATAGTTTTTTAATATTTTATTAATTATTTAAATATTTATTTGATTAATAATTATTATAAAACAATAATATCTCTGGATTTATATTTATTATTAATATAGATTCTACTTAGTATTTTGGTACTGACTGAATTTGCATCACATGACTAGTAAGTACAACTCAGTTAGCCACTTTAAGACAATATAGATATATAATTTCACTTATTATTAAAATTCAAGTCAAATTAGAATAAAAAATATATAAATAAACATATATTTATTTATAAATTATAGATTTTATTATAGAATATTTTAAAGATATTTTTAAAATTATTACTTATAATCATATTTTTACAAATATATTTAAATATTGAATAAAATTATATATTATTAAATATAATTTTATTTCTCTAAATAACATTTTAATTAATTTTAAAAATATTTAAAATTAACAACACCATAAACATATATAACGTACTAAAAATAAAAGCGATGACCCACAAACAGCTCATATAATATTATAAAAGAAAAAACAGCTCATATAATATATATACGAAAAGGAACTGTCAATCGATATTTAGTATAAACTGAATTAAAAATGATACTAAAAAATATATAATAAAATTGATTAATTTTTAAATTATTCAAAATAATTTTTTTAAATATAAAAAATGTAATCTAATAATAAAATATTTTTTGATAATATCTATAAATAATATAAAAATAATTTTTTTCCCCTTTCCGACACCGCAAATGGAGCTCAACGATACGAATAACTTCTAGGCTAAATTTGGAGCAGGACGTGGTAAGTCAATGATTCCATCGAGATACGGGAGGAATTATTTATTGGAGTGGGGTGAGTGAAACAAAATGAGCAGGCTTCACGTGGTGCCAAAAATGGAAGGAAATCGAATAACAAAAGCAAAATAAAAGCCATCATTAAATGAGGTTGCGCAGTAGCCCAGTACTTTGGGCAAAAAAAAAAAAAAAAATTGAAATTGATTCTGAATCACAATATAATTCAGTTGCGGTTTAGTTTGTTTTTAATTCCATTTTAATTTCAATTTAAATAATAATTAATTAATTTAAAAAATTAATAAATAACTCTATTTTAATCAATTTGATTTTACGTAATATTCTCTTTGATTTCGATTTTACTTAAAAAATTCAAAACAATATATATTGGTTATAATTTTTTTTATAATCGAATCAAATAAAATCAGTATCACTGTCACTCAACCAACTTTATATGTTCAAACGCACCTTCCGCACATTCTAAAATCAATCAGACAATAAAGAATGGAGGTAGGTAGAACTCGAGGTCTTTATCATGCCACGTGGATGATTCATCTAATTGCATTACTTATTAAAAAAAAACGGAGAAAACATTTTATTCGCAATTTTTTATAGTTTAAAATCCTGATCGATTAGACGTGATTTTTTGTCAGAGTGCTACTTATTTATTAAATATTATTTATAATATATTATGTTAAACACAGTATAATAATTAACATTAATATTTTATTATTTTTATTAGATTTTATAAAATATTAAAATATAATAAGTCAGAAAAATATCTTTAAATAATTGTTAATGAAATCCCAAAAATAAAAAATAAAATAAAAAGGTAATACTCCACTACTACGTATTATCCCCATTAAGATTTTGAAATTAAAACGACAAAACGTAAAATTATAAAATAAGACAGATGAATCGATAGTCGATAGATTCTTCTGTTTGTTGGATCCGAATTTAGTTTTTATATTAATTTTTTAATTTTTTAATTTTTTTTATGTATTTAAAAATAATATGATCTTACTTTCATTAAGAGATGACTATAGAACAAAATAGATTAAGAATTGCTTTACTAATTTTCTTCCACTCTCCTATAGATATTGAAAATTTTTTCTTCCGTGAATGTCATCTTCATAACAGTTGAACGATGTTTCATTTCGTTTCGCCCGTCTTTTATTAATTTATTTTTAATGTAATATAATAAAAAAATTATACTATAATGTATATATGAATATAATTTTAATATATATAATTTTTTTAATATATAATATACATATATATTTAATACACATTGAAAATATATGAAATTTTAATTTATGATTTTATTGTGTGTATATATATATATATATATCAATATATATTAAAAATATAAAATCTTTTATGGGATAAGATGTAATTTCAGAAGGTGAGCAAAATTAAACTTGGTAATTTATACGTCACTTTCATATTCGTATATTTTATTATATCATAATTATTATTAAAATATTTTATATTTTTATAAATTTTAATACGTTAATAATTTATATTATATATTTTGAGATATTCATATATTTATATTATATCATATTTTAATTATTTTTTATCATATTTATATAATTATATATGATACTATCGAATCTAGATAAAATTAAATAAGCATTTACCATAACAATCTTACTCTATCCTGTCTTACTTTAAGAAAAAATCTATTTATTTTAATTAAATCGATATAAAATCTATCGAATGTATTAAAATTTATATTCTTTATATTTTATATTTATATTTTTTAAAAAAATATTTTATATTTATATTTAAATATTTATACAATACAAGTAACTGACATTAATATCTTAAAAAATTAAAAAAAATCGGATTTAAATAGATATTAATTTAAATTTACAAATATAACATACAATATAATAAAATAATGATTTAATAGAAAATTTTATTTTTTAATAAAAGAAAACCAAAATACATAAGGAATTTAATCCATCACCTTTCTGGTAATTTCATTAGAGCGATTTGAACAATAAAAATGAAGCAGCCTTTAAAGAAAAATATTGCAGTAACTTCCAGGCTTCCAGCTGTACTACCGCTACCGATCGTAAAAGCAAAACTCATGGGTCAAGTAACCCATCATTAAACGCTTGGAAAATGTATTTTATTTATTATTTTAATATAATTAAGCATTATTATTTGTATATAGACTAAGATTCATTCATTAATGGTAAAAACCATAGATCCTAATGCAATCATTTAAAAATAATAAATATTTTAATGAATTTAAATTTTAAATTTTTTTACTTATAATCTAAGATTTCTTTTAATATTAAAAATAATCATATTTGGTGATTAAAAAATAATATTTTAAAAATAAAGAGGTCACCCGACAGGACCCATCGATTATAGCTGCTGAAAACAAATCTTCAAATTAAATAGGGCTAGCGCACCAGAGAAAGCAACCGCAATTGTCGTATACATCATTTTGCGTAGGGCCATTTATTAAATAATTTAAAAAAATTTTATATTTAATCAACATTAAAACAATTTGTTTTTGGAATTTTGCAGGCGTCCATTAATCTTTTCTTTTTGTTGTATTATTTTTAACTACTTACACGTCTTTCCTTTTTTTTTTCAACTTTAATATTTAAAGAAAAGCAATTTGATTTTTACTTCGCAAGTAAAAAAGTATGCATAAATTATTAAGTAAAATATTCAAAGGCAATTACTTATACTATTAAACTTATTATTTTTCAACTACACATCATCATATTTGAAAAAAAAAATCATGAACCAAACAAAATTAAACCCTAATCCTAATTTATTTAATTTTGACACGTAAAGTCTATTTCTACTTCAAATGTTAAAAAAAAAAAAAAGGTAATTTATCTTTCTTCTTAAGGGGAAATTGAGAATGACCTCTAAGCATGATTCTTTAGCTTCATCTATGTGACAAAGAGGTAAGATTTGAGACATTAAGCATAAATTGGGATTTTCTATGTAGGACATTGGCTCATTTTCTAAGGGGAAATAAAAGCCTATTTTAATATATATATATATATATATATATTTAATATGTAGACAAAGAAAATAATGCAAAACCTCATCTTGATTTGAAACATTTAATAAATGAATAGATGCAAAATGAGACAGTGTGAAAAGAAGATTTTGTCGGATGCATACTAAAAACCTGCAAAATCATAAATTTATTTGTTTGTTTGTAAATATTATTTATATTGTTCACATTTCAAGGAAGTTTGTCTCCAAATTACATTTTTTTCAAAGAAAGATGTCTCCAAGATATGTAATTGATCCATGAACACCCGTGAAGTTTATAGTTTTCTCTTTTTTAAAAAAAGAAAAATAGTACAAAACATTGATTTAATTTTAAAATATAAATACATAAATATTTTTAATTTATGAATTAAGTTATATTTAATTAATTTATATTTTCAATTTAATCAATCACTTTAAGCTTAGTAATGATATATAAAGTTTATTTGTAATTTTAAACAAAATTAGAACCTTTTTAAGTTCAATTTTGTCTTTCATTATTGTAATTTTTTTTTACAAATTTAACTTAAACTAAAAATGAAAAAAAAAATTAAAGATTCGAATTAAGGATAATAGAAAAATGCGAGATATTTTTTAATGGTTTTTTTGCCATTATTTTGTATTTCAAAAACTTATTTCTCAATTAATTGTATTTTTTTAATATCATATGGACAACGTCTTTTATTGGTTTTTTATTAAAATAATATAAAAAAATTTTATTTACAGTTTTAAACTATTTTCAGATTATTTACTGAAGTAGACTAATTTTTTTAAAATTATTAAAAAATTAATATTTGATTAAACAATTTTTCAACATTTCTTTAAGAAATCTCCAATCAAATATCGATTTCCTAACACACATAATAAATATACATATAATTATATAAATTTTTTTAAAAGAATTTCAAAGAAAGAAAATAAACTAATAATTATTAAAAAAGAGAAATAAAAAAATAATTATAAAAAAATAATTATTAAAATTATTAATAAAAATTATAATTATATTTTTCTCCTGATTTTATTTTTTTTTGTTGTTACTTTTCTCTACGTTCTTAATGGAGCCGACCTTTCTCATATATATATACTATATAAATTATATATAAAAATTATATATATTAAAAATAGTATTTACAAATAATAAAATATTAAAAATTTTGATAAATAATCTCAAAAAGATTTAAAATCTTAAATAAAAAAATTTATATAATTTTAATAAAAAAGCCAAGTATGTTAAAAAATCAAGTTTGAGATACTAAATATAAGTCGCTTTATTATTTAATAAAATTTATTTTATTTAAATTTAATTAAAAATATAAAATATTTTTATAATTTAACATAATTTTTTTCATCCATAACTCGAATCACTATTTTTTTAAAATTTTTTCAAGTCAAAGGTAATTTTATAAAAATATATAATGAAAGCCAAAATGTAACTTAAAATGTTTTAAATTCTGTTTAAAATCAAAACCAAACATTATACACCGACACGAATATTGAAGTGATTGATTAAGTAGATGATAAAAAATTGGTCGGCAAAAACTTAGTTCAATAAATTAAATTATTTATTATATTTTAAAATTATAAAAAAA
>JBBYHM010355143.1:0-22514 GCA_038381775.1 Adansonia rubrostipa | reverse complement strand
CTTAGATTCAGTCCTAATTGAGTAAATCATTAAGCATAGAAATTGTTATATGCTATAGTCTCATTATTCTCAAACATACACTTGCAATATTATTCAGAATACTAAACAGCCTATTTGCAATTTGGGAAGGTAACTTCCTTGAACTTTGACTTTCCAACATACTCAAGGATATTGCAATTTGGCCTATTTGCCTATCCAAATTGATAAGTCTAGCATTATTTTCTTTTTGAAACTTAATTTAATTAGTTGCAAGCATTTTTACAATATCCTTAAGAGAGTTACCTGATTCCCTTGAAGCTTATGTTCTAGGTTGATATTGAGAGGTCATAGATTACCTTGTTAAAAGTCAAAATTTCTGCCTCTTTGATTCCTATAACTAAAGTTAGGGTGATCTTTCCATCCAAGGTTATAGGTGTTGGAGAATGTATCATATTTCTTTTGTGGTTGTCTCGTGAATCCACTAATTACATTGACATCCTTTAAATAGTCTTCTTAGAGGGTGGAACACATATCAGTCATGTGTCCTTGGGTTGAGCAAATTTCGCATACTGTTACTTGCATGTTTCCTATAACAATTTGATGTATGAGTGAAGTAAGATAAACAATTTGATTTTGCAAGGATTATGTACTTATTTCACTAACATTCCTTGTGGAATTGTTAGTCCTTGTGCCAAATTGTTGAGTGTCGGCTGCCATGTTAAAGATTAAAGCCTTTACTTCATTAGGTGTTTTGTTAACCAACGCAACTCTAGAGGCTACATCGATCATGCTTCTTTGCATGGAAAGCAAACCTTCATAAAATATTTAATCAAAAGTTGCTCCAAGATGTGATGATAAGGGTAGCTTATATACAACTTTTTGAATGTCTCTCAATACTCATATAATGTCTTCACTTAATTTTACATTATTTCGTAAATCTCATTTCTAATGCTTGTAGCTTTGGAGGTTGGAAAGTACTTCTCTAAAAAGAGCTTTGCCACCCCATCCTAAGTAGTCATTGATCCGGATGAGAGGTAGCAAAGCCAATCTTTTGCCAAATCTACTGAAAAGAACGTGAAAGACTTCAACTTTGTTTAATCTTTTATCACCCCTAGTGGTTTCATACCCAAATAAATCATGTCAAACTCCTTAACATGTTTATTTCGATCTTCCCCTACAAAACCATAAAAAATAGGTAGTAAACAAATAAGACCAGATTTAAGTTCAAACAATTGTTGTAAATCAGGAAAATTAATGCAAATAAGTTGAGATATGATATTTGGAGCAGCATGCTCCTTTAGTATGCACTCCTGAACATTCTGCTCAATGGCCATGATTTCTCTTCTTGATGCACTTGAGGAAGTCAAAGAGTGGATAGATGGTGTCCTTAGAGGTGATTGATTTGAAGAGGATGTAAAAGTAGAAGATTCTTGTGCAATCACTTTTAGTGCTTTGAAGCTGAGCAAGGATTCAGTTTCTTGAATGAATTGGCTTATCCTACGAAATCTTATGTCTTCAAAAGACATATACCTATAAAATGAACAAACAAATAACATCTAACAAAAAGAAATAACAAAATTAGAATTATACTTAATTAATAGGTCTTTGGCAATAGTGCCAAAAACTTGGTAAGTTACCAATGCTATCCATTTATAATGCTCACTTCCTTTAGCTTGATTTCAAATTTATAGTGTAGAGAAGTAGAGATCGTATCCCACAAGGACCTATAGAAGTGCAAAACTAATTTTGGGAATAGAAAGAAAATAAACAAAGCAATAGGAAAAACTTTATCTTTCAACTTCTCCTAGTGTAATTAAAGTTCTACAAAATAAGCACACTGAATTTAAAACCCACATAAATTTCCTAACTTAGCCAATCACTACTTCCTTTGTATTTTCCATCCAATAAAAGCTACAAATAAAAAGATAAAGAAATGCTTATGATAAACATAAAAAAGAACTAGAAAAGATTAAGATAGAAAAATATTTTATATCAAATTAGGCATTTATCAATTGACAATCATGCAAACACTAATTAGATTAAGCCTATGAAACACAATGGCCTTGCAAAGTTAATAATAAGTTACAACGATGAGATTCTTAGGTATCAAAGCTATGTTTCAAAAAATATTCCTAGTCATCATTTGTTAAGACAAAGCATTGACAATGCATAAAGATTAGCATTTGCTAAGCCTCCATGCATTTAATGCATGCAACTCTTTGATCTCATAGAAGTTAAAGCATAGAGATACTTGGGGATAGATATGGGTGCTTGATCAAACACTTTTTATCATAAGTTTCGGAGAAGACATTAGTTTTGTAGAAAACATCAAGCAATTTTTTGGCTTTAATCTAACACTTTGAATAATGTGGAATTACATTTATGTTAAAGAATAATAAAATAAAGAAAAATTTTGGGCTGCAAAGCTTGATTGTTGCATTACATTGTAATAAGTATTTATGGAGTTACAAATAAGATAGTTACAAATGAAATACTTACAAGTTTAAATGATAAGATATCTATAATAATTTAAATACAAACTGAAGATAACATTGGATGAGACAAAATAGAATATCTAAACTAATTTTAATACAAAACTAGAGATAAGATGTAGGATTAGATTTTTTTTCTTTTAGCTTTAAAATTTAAAACTGATTTTCCTTCAATATCTCCCCGAAAGATGATCAATCCATCAGTGTAATCTCATTAGCTAACTAATCTAAGGATGGAATATATTGAACTAAAAACAACGTTTGTTGAACTTTTTAACTAACAGAGTAATAGTCTAACGCAAGATGTTTCATCCGTGTGTGAAAAAAAGGATTGGCACAAGTGGAGGCCATATTCAAATTATCACAATAGACTATAGGTGGCTCTTAAACCTTAGTTTGCAACTCATATAACACAAATTGAATCCATGTAAGTTTAGAAATAGCAGCTACTATGGATTAAAATTCAATTTGTCTAAAAGATCTTGCAATTGACTTTTGTTTCTTAAAGCTCTAAGAGATTAGAGCACCACCAAGATAAATTATGCATGTTAAAGTAAATGAATAGTCATCAACATTACCAGCCTACTTTGTTTTTGAAATTACTATGAAATGGAAATTTACGATCTTTTTGATGAAGATTAAGATATCATAGAATTCTTTTTATTGTTATGAAATGAGTTTGAGTTGGATTGTATATGAACTGAGATAATTTGTTCACCACAAAGCTAACATCAGATTAAATGAATGACAAATATTGCAACTCACCAATAATTTTCCTAAACTCTGCTTCATTAGCAATAGTTGTTCCATAAAGTAATCTTAATGATAATGAAGTAGATAAGGGTGCGTTAGACTCTTTTGCACCAGAGATGCCTGTTTTGGATAAAAGATCACTAATATATTTATGTTGGGATAAGAAAAGACCTCGTCTTGTATGAACAATGTCTACATTAAAGAAATAATTTAAAGTGCCCAGGTCTTTAATATAAAACTTAGCATCTAAATCTATGATAAATGTTGAGATAAAGAAAGGATTATTTTCAGCAATAATATCATCAATCTATATCAACACATACAAAATAATAGCATCCCGAGCATAAATAAATAATGAACTATCAATTATTGAAATATGAAGGCTTAAACATAGTAAAAAGGTACTTAAAGCCTCGTACTAAGCCCTTGGAGCTTGCTTTAAGTCGTATATGGCTTTCTTCAACTTACGAACATAATGAAGTGTACTTTCATCAATAAACAAGGGTAGTTGACTCATTAAAACTTATTCTATGAGATTAACTTTTAAGAAGGCATTGTTTACATCTAGTTGATGGCCAATTCTGAGATATAGCTAAAAATAAGGCCATTTTGGCAGTTGCTGGTTTCATCACTACGCTGAAGGTTTTAGAGCAATCTAAACTAGGTCTTTGGCCTAATCTTTTTGCTATAAGAACCTTGTACCCAAAAAATGTTTCTATTTAGATTTTTTTCTGAAAACCCACTTATAACCTACAATGATCTTGACAAGAAGGTACCAATTCCTAAGTTTCATATTTTTATGATGCAACTGATTCATCAAGCATGGCCTGTTTCCCGTTTAAGTGTTTAATAGCATGAGTAGCAGATGGTTCAATGGCATCAGAAAGTGGATGCTTAGTGACAAAATAAGTATGTTTAGGATCTTGTAGCCATAAATTAGATTCTTTAGGTTGAAAGTGAAGAGGAAGTAAATACCAGATTAGTTGGATCAGAAGGCATATCAGTCGAGTCTGCAACTTACTAAGAGGAGGCAAGGGAGTCTAGAACAAAAGAAGCAATCAGAAGAGTAAAGGTAATAGGAAATGTTTGAGGAATGAAAGGAAAGTTAATTACAAATAAAAAATAGCAAGAAGTGTAAAACCTTACATGTTTGAGGATCAAGATAGAAATAAGCACTTTAACGCTTAAACTAACCTAAGAACACATATGGTTTAGATTTTTTTATTTAACTCATGTTTAGCATAATGCTTGAGCCAAGGATAGCAAAGATAGCCAAATACTTGAAGTTTATAATATTTAGGTTCTTGATGTAACAAAAGCTCATAGGGATATTATTATCAAAAACAACAGATGGCAATGGGTTTATTAAGTAAACAATAGTTAAAAAGGCATAAGACTAATAATTTAAAGGCATAGAAATATAATGGAAAAGAGTAAGATTTTTTTCAATTTAACTATGTCTTTGAAGCAAAATAGAAGATATGGTTTTAATGCTAACATAATTAAGTGTCATAGGTTGAATGAGTGGCACAAGTATTAGAAATTCATAAACTCCTTCTTTATTATGCCTTTAAGCAAGTGGCTTTCTTATTTGAAGATCTTTAGCCCAAAAAAGTAGAAAAAATTCAATGAAAATTGAGTTAGAACAAAAAAAATTAAGATATAAATATAATATTTTTATTCGCTTAAACAAAACATAAAACATTATCTAAATTAAATAAAGTAGAAGATGAGGTAAGAGGGGAATAACTAGTGTGTGAAAGGGAAAGTACAATACCATTACAAGTAAATAGCTTATCAAGACAATCATATTTTGAGGCAAGTACATGATGAGTTGCACCTATGTCAACAAGCCAATTAGGTGAAGCTTTGGTTGTAGAGCCATGGTAAACTGCACAATGAATATTTGTCGGCTTTATCTTAAAGCAATTTTGGTTGTATGACTAATTTTGTCACAAATTTGACCAACAACCTTGATTGAAGTTTAAGAATTAGCTACAACCTTTTTTGGCAGACTTGTAGCAGCTACAGATATAGAAATGGGTTGAGATTGTCTAAACTTGTCAAAAGAGAAAATTTCTTATTTGGCAACATAATATGCAGATGGAACCAGGATATTGGGGGCACTATCTTGTCTTTTCAAAAAATCCTCATAATCTGGTAATTTTCAACGAGTTCTTCAGAATTAGTACTAGATTCCTTAGCATGAATAATAGTAACAATTTTCTTGTATTCATGACCAACACCATTTAAAGCATGGATAATAAGATCATCTTCAGTAACAACTGAGTTAACTAATGCAAATTCTTTCGAAATACTTCTAAAGTTCTGAAAAAATTTTGAAATGGACTAATTAACTTTTGGTTGATTAAGTTCTTGTAAAGGCTTATCATGTGGGACCCTAGCTTGTTGGCATATAGGCTTTTCAGTGTCTCCCATGTTCGGGAAAAGGGTTGAATGGAAGCTACGAAGAGAACTATAGTTTCTAAGATAGAAAAAAATGATGCCACTTAGAGGTAAATTATCTTGCCTAATGCAAAATTCATGCGTAGGATTAAAGGCCTTTGAAAAAGGATTAAAAATTGATCCTTGTTTAGGGATTGAGGCAGAAGGACATGGTTGAGAACCATCAATGTAAGTAAGTAGGTTTTATCCTACTAATAAGGAGTGAAATTAGCATTTCTAAGATAGGTAATTTAAGGAAGTCAGTTTGGATGAGAGTTGAGCAGAAGCATTAATGGTGGCTACATGATTTTCTTGACTAGCAATAAGGAGATTAGAATGGGAAAAGGTTAGTTAATTAGCCATGGTAAAAACTTGGAAAGAGAGAGAAAAAAATAAAAGAAGGAATTTTCTATGCTTATGAGAGCTTTTATGATACCATAAAGAATAATGGAGCAAAAAAGAATTTTGGACTATAAAGCTTGATCGTTGCATTGCATTGTAACAAATAAAATAGTTATAAGTATAATTGACAAGCTATCTACAATAATTTAAATACAAACTAAAGATAAGATTGGATGAGATAAAATAAATAACTAAAATAATTTAAATACTAAGATAGAGATAAAATGTAGGATAAGATTATTTATCTCTTAAATCTAAAATTTAAAACTGATTTTCCTTTAATAGAGATATCCTACTTGCGGTAGTGAGACATTTTAGAAAAATCTCTTTCATTTCTTGTTTATTTGCTAGATAATAAAGACCAAGTGCTAGAAAAAAAAAAGGTAAGCCAAATTTGATGTTTAGCATCCAAGTAGTTCCAAAATCTTGAATTACATTTAATTTAAGTATACTCACAGAATCAAGTGATCTAGTTGGCCATCAAATGACATAATCTTCAATATTGCTTGATGATTCAAGAAGAAGCTGATATGGTTTGGGAGGCATTTCAAGGAGCTCAACATCTGTTTGAAGCATCTTCAATACTTTATTCATTGAAAGATGATTCGTAGGCTTTATTTGTATACACCAAAAGGCTACTATAACCATCTTCCTTACAATTATCTTTTTAGTATTTGTTAGTGTAGTATCTCTAAACTCTATATCCTCTTCTTAATAGAATCGATCATTAATCCATGATGCAAAATATGTACGACTTGAATGTTCAACAAATTCATTTAATTTCTTCCTTTTTCCAACTACTTCCATTATTAACAATCTAAAACTATACATATCAGCCTTTTATGAGACATCTTCAATGTTTTTGTACACCAATTCAGGAGCAATATTCCCAATGTACCTCGTGCCGCTGTAAGAGATACAATGCTATTTTACAAGATCGAAATCGAAAATTTTTTGTATAAAGTTTTCATCTAGAAGAATATTGTGTGGCTTGATATAAAAATGTATAATTTATGTGCCGCATCCTTGATGTAAGTATTCAATCCCTCATGTGACCCCAAGTGGAATATCATACATTTTTTGCCAACTTAATGTGATTTTTTCTCTCTAGAAAATATGATTCTATCGAGAGATTCAATTGGCATAAAGTTAGATACAAAAGTTTGTTACGATCCTTCTACACAAAATCCAATAAGTTTTACCACAATAACATGATGAATCCTCCCTATGGTTGCAACTTTGCTGATGAAATCTTATCCATTTGATTTCAAATTGCCTAATAATTTTACTACTACAAGATGATTGCTTTGAAGCTTTCCTTTAAACACTGAATCATAGCCTCCTTCACCTAATTTATCATTGAACTTTAGTTGTTCTTTTTGTTTCATGATAAAAATACCTGATAGGCATTAAATTATTTTGACTTCAAAGGAATTCTTTAATTATATTATCCACAAATAAATGTCTACTTCGCCATATTATGCAACCCATGCAATCAAGCAACATAAGCCCAAAAACATTCTTGGTATAATTGTAACACCTATTACTACTACTACTACTACTACTACTATTATTATTTTCATTATTGGTATTATTATTATTATTATAAAGGGGCTTATGTGTAAATTCTTGAAACTAGAGGGTTTATGTGCAAAAAAAATATGTAATAAGAATTTTATTTCTTTTTTCTTTTATATGTGCTAGAACAAAAAGAAGAAGAAGAGAAATAAAAAGAAAAGGGAAAATAAGAGGTCTGAAATTCAGGGAAAAAAAGCCAAGAAATTGAGTTTTCTCATCATCTTCTTAGAGGTAAGCTTACTAATTACCATTTTATATGTCTTATTTCATGCACGATAGAAAACCCATAAGAAAACCCAAGCTTGTACCCATAGCCGGTGATATTTTTGGTAAAATTTCCAACATGGAACACTTCTTTTAGGTAGCTTTTCGCCTTAGGTTTCTAATGGAACAAGTTTGAGTCGATTTGGTTTGGTAAATTGTAAGATATGATAATTTAGATTATGGGTTTAATAGTGACTGACTAGCAATTTTAGACTATCGAAAATCCACCATCTGGTATTGGATTTAGGCTATTCTTAAGTCTAAATTATAGTATAAATGTGAACTTTAATTTAGCATTGGTGGCTTGATCTGATGATTTATGTGCTAAGATAAATCGAAAGCCACAAGTTGGCTACTTGAACATGAAAACCCAAAACTTTGGGTAAGATGGTGATGACCAGCCTAATTTGGCCTTTCCAAAAAATGATTTTCGACCATCATGGTTTTTGATTCAAAATTTGTATATTGAAGTATGATGTGTAGGCTTGATTTTGATATAAAATACAGCCCTAGGTTCAAGTTACATTATGAGTTATGAGGTCTCAAAGTAGGCTAAATAAACATATTTTGAGATTTGGAAAGTTAAAAAAATTAATTTTTATGCATTTAAAAAATTAATTTTGATTTTTATTTGATATGTTTTGCTGTATTAGTAATGATTTTTAATTATACAATTTTATTGAATTTTTCAAAAATATATACATAAAATATGATAATGTCTTAATTTTATGAAAAATAATAATATTACTACCTAGTAATAGCAATTTGATCTCTTTTGAAGTTTCTTGCTTCCCATTATGGTTTTGACTAATTTTTCTTGTATTAGAAATGTATGTTAAATGCACAATTAGGGGTTAAATAAGCTTTAGGGAGCGAATGTGGCCCTTTTTAAGAGAGCGAACTAAACTTATGTGGGTTTAATTTGAAGAAGTCATTAGGAGCATTAAATAAAAAAAATGAATGAGTGGATCTCATAGTAATTATGATTTATATGGATTATAGGGCCTTAAGGTATACTTTTGACTAGATTTTGGAGTTGAAAGACTCGAGTTGCCAAGTAAGTAACTTATCGAATCTTCTACTGTTTTATAAAATGCATAGATATATTATGTTTAATGTGAAAATGGGTCTTCATGTGGATTATTTTGAATATTACTTTTGAAATGAGAATACTTTAAATTTTATTAATTGATTATTTAATTGTGCTTGAATATGCCTTGAGTCTATACATTGAGAATTTTGTTTGATATGATTATGATTATGAAGAATGTTTTTGTTCTTGCGATTTTGGGGTTTACATATGAATTTGATTGAGATGGTTACTGGTTTTGAATTTGGCTGCGTTATGGACCCTGCCATTAAGGATAAATACAGTGCTACTATATGTTAGCATTGTAACTAACCTTTCTAAGGTTACATTATGAATATAGACCCTGGCACTTGGGTGAAAGTAGTTGTAACGCAGTGTTATTTGACCTGGCTACATGATGGACCCTGCCATTGGGGACGAATACAATGGCGTATATGCTAGCATTTGTGTATCCTCTCTGAGAATGCATTATTATTATGGATCTTGCCACTAGGGTGAAAGTGGCCATAGCCCAAGCCTAATTTGAATTTGAATATAAATACGAATATGAATGTGAAACTGTGACCATAACCATTCTCATTATCGAAGACAATAAATGGTTTAGGTCCCCAATAACTGTATTCTGAAGCTAAAAGTAGAAGACACTCATCTAAAATACAATTGTTTAACACTCAAGTTCAGATCTTTAAAACTTAGAATCTATTCTACCTGGAGTAAAAATCTACCAAGTTAACTTCGATTAACCCCCCAACCAAACCAAGAAAGCTACTAGTCTGTTTGTGGATGTTCCAGAAGCTCTCCATTTGAATTAAAGTAATTGAAATCTTTGGTGCCCATATCACCCGAGACACAACCTTCTCTTTCATCATTAGATCTGACCGTGTTAAAATCCCTTGCTTACACCAAACACCCCTGAATGCTTCACTTAGCCTCCAGAATTTCTCACAAAAAACAATTTCTCAACATACTTTCTGATGCAAAAATTTCAACTCAAATGACGACACCAAAACAATGTCAGGATGTGGCTACGTCAACAAATCTTAAGCGCCAAATCAAAGCTCCAGGTTGGACCAAAGATCTTGATATGAGTTGAAAATTCAAAACAAAATATTTTGACTTTGTAAAAAAAAACAACTCTATCAAAGAATTATTGCAGAATATTTTGAGTTGTAAGAATGGTACCAATATTAGAAAAAAAATTGTATTTCCGTAATGTTAGTTACTATACATGCTATTTAAGCATGTGGAGCAATGATGAAAAGAATAAGAAATAACTTTTATCCTTTCTCCCTTGACTTCTTCTCCTTCCGCCTCAACTTCCCTATTTGATTTTTTTCAAATTGTCCCTACCTCTATCACTGGTGCTTTCATTGACCTTCCGCCATCTACATCATATCTCCAAAAACCAACTCAGGTGTTCAAAAAGCTCTTTCCACTCTGACAGAAACTTTTGCTTCTCAAATGCAAGACCTTAAATCTGCTTTGGAATCCAAGTTTGAGAACAAATACTCAGAACTTGTCTCCTTCATTCATGATCACCAGTCCTCCATACATGACCTTAACCACAAACTATCTCATTTGGAAAAAAGCCCTGCATCTGGCCTCAAACACCACTCACTCCACTTTTACCTACCTCACAACCTTTGCCTAATGGATCTTCTTCGTCCTCAAACTTAATCATGCCCTCTTCTACTTTTAAAATTAAATCACCCAAATTCCATTTCATCCAATTTGATAGATCCAATCCCTTGGATTGGCTTTTCCAAGCTAAAAAATACTTTGAGTTTCATGCCATCACTCCCCACCAAAGACTTTCAATTGCGGCTTTTTATATGATAGGTCAAGCTTTGAGTTGGTACCAATAGATGCATAAAATTTGAAGGCTCCATGACTGCAATTCTTTTACTCGAGCCTTTGAACTATAATTTAGTCCTTCCACATATGTTAATCACCAAGCTAGTCTTTTTAAACTTAAACAAACCTCTACAGTTACCCAATACCAAATCAATTTAGAAAATATTTCCAATCGAGTTATCGGTCTTACATATGAGCATTTGCTTAACTGCTTTAGTTTGGGCCTTCGTCCAGATATACAAAAATACCTAGTCATTTTGAAACCACAGTCCCTTACAGAAGCTTTGGGCCTTGCCAAATTGTTAGAATCCAAACTCTTTGATTCATGTCCACCTCTTAATTATAACTCGCCTTATTTTTCTTCCTCTCAAAACCTTTTTAAATAATCTCCACCACTGACATCCTTACTTATTCGCTGTTGAAGCCCAAAAGAAATGTAAGCACGAGAAGTAAAAAGTCTTTGTTTCAATTGTGATGAGCAATACAAATTAGGGCATATTGTGGCACCACTCATTTTTTGCTTTTGGAAGCTGATGATGAATTGCCTCCAATTGACTTCACTATAAACAACACTTCTATGTCTCCTCCATTGGCATCATTGCCTCTACCTTTGCCCCCTCAGAACCTTTTAGCAAATGATTCATCGGCCTTCCAAGTTTCTCTTTATGCTTTCCCTGGCCAATCATCTCTTAGCACTATGAAATTGATTGGTGAAAATAAAAAATAACAAGTCATCATTCTCATTGATTCAAGGAGCACTCATAATCTAGTTCAGCCATGCATCACCAAGCATTTAGGGTTAGTAGTTCAATCAGGTCCACCATTGTCTATTACTGTTGGCAATGGTGACTCTCTCATTTGTGCTAGGCTTTGTGCCATGGTTACATTGAACCTTTAAGGGTATTCGTTCAACTTGGATTGCTTTCTCTTTGATGTTTATGAAGCAGATATCATCTTGGGAGTTCAATGGCTTTCAAGGCTAGGTCCCATTATTTCAAATTTTTAAGCTCTCTACATGACTTTCTACTATTAAGGTACATTCATCACCTTACTTGGTGAGCAACTTTTTAAAGCTTTTCCCCTTTTCGTTAGTTAGCTTTGTCGATTGGTTCATACCAATTCCATTGTTTTAGCCTATTTGCTTTCTTACACTTCCACCTAGTTAAGCGAACAACCTGTTACTGATAAATAAGACCACCTAGACATCCAACACTTACTGAAGAAATTTAAAATGATATTTGACATTCACTATAGGCTACCACCACCTCGACCCTAGACCACCATATTCACTTTCTTCGTTGCACTAAACCAGTAAATGTCAAACCATACCAGTAACCCCAGTCCCAAAAACAAGATATGGCTAAATTTATGTTAAAAATGCTTTAAGAAGGTATCATTTAACCGACTAGCCCATTCTCATCTTCTGTCTTATTGGTTCGCAAAAAGGATGGAACTTGGCATTTTTATGTTAATTATAGGGCTTTAAATGCTATCATAGTTAAAAATCACTTTTCAATTTCGACAGTTGATGAGTTACTTGATAAAGTGCATGGCACTACAATATTTTCAAAAATTGATCTCCACACTAGTTATCATCATATCAGAGTTGCCTTTGAAGATTTACATAAAATATTTTTTTGCACTATTGATGGCCATTTTGAGTTTCTAGTTATGCCTTCTGGGCTAACTTATGCTTCTTCAACATTTCAAGTAGCCATGAATGATCTATTTCGCCTATTTCTGCGAAAATTTGTTTTGGTTTTCTTTGATGACATTTTGATCTATAGTTTCGATTGGAATAATCACATCTAGCATCTATCACAAGTTTTACAATTTCTTGAATCAAACCGCTTCCATGCGAAAATGTCAAAATACTCATTTGGTCGCGCCTCCATTGATTATTTGGGTTATATCATTAGTGGACAAGGAGTTTAGGTTGATTCTTCGAAGATTACAGCTATTCTTGAATGGCCACAGCCCTATAATATTAAAGCCTTACGAGGTGTCCTTAGACTTACTGGCTATTATCGTAAACTTGTGCATCACTATGCATTGATTACAGCTCCATTCACTGATTTGTTAGAAAAAGATCACTTCTATTGGACATCAGAAGCATCTACTGCATTTGTCGCAGTCAAGACCATTATGACCACTGTCCTTGTCCTTGCACTGCTCGATTTCTTTCAACCTTTCACATTGGAAACTGATGCTTATAATGTTGCCATTGGAGCTATTTTATCCCAAAATGGACACCCAATTGCATTTTTCAATCAAAAAATAAGCCCTCGAATGCAGTTCACCTCTACTTATGCTCAAGAAATGTTTGCCATCATTGAAGCAGTCCATAAATGGCACCAATATCTTTTGGGGTGCCCATTTATTATTTTTGTTATTAGCAAAGTCTTCGGGGAATGATGTATCAAACAATACAAACTTCTGGAATTTCAATATACTATTCGGTATAACCCGGTAAACAAAAAAGAGGGGCTGATGCCTTTTTTCACTATCACATCATGGAACGCACTTGTTAAGTAATCTCTGGGCCAATTCTGTCTTATTTGAATCAGCTTCGACATTATTATAGCTCAACAGAAGAAAGTAAAGCTTGGGTTACGAAAATCTTACTTGATGCTAACAAATTTCCTGAATATTCTGTCATAGATGGGCTACTTCTCAAGCATGGAAAAATAGTAATACCTACTAGCCATTCCATACGACAAGAATTACTCCAAGAATTCCATTGTACACTTATTGGTGGTCATGCTAGAGTTTCCAAGACTTTAGCTCGATTGTCTATAAATTTTTAGGATGGGCAAAGGAGAATCGGTAAAAAACTTTGTGACTCAGTGCCAAGTTTGCCAACAGGTAAAGTACATACCATAAAAAACCGAGGGTTGCTTGAACCCTACCTATTCCCTCGAATAGTTGGTAGGATATTACTATGGATTTCATCACTCATCTACCATCTTCAAAAGTTAAAACTACAACTTGGTTAGTGATGGATTGTCTTTCAAAACATGCCCATTTTGTACCTTTACCTACATCAATCTTTGCTCCATAATTAGCTGACACTTATGCTAGGGAAATTGCAAGACTCCATGGATTTCCTCGCACCATAATTAGTGATTGAGATCCCTTATTCATTAGCAACTTTTGGAAAGAGCTTTTTAAATTGCAGGGCACTAAGTTGAAATTTAGCAGTGCTTACCATCCCTAAATTGATTGACAATTTGAAGTACTTAATCATAGCTTAGAAACTTATCTTCGCTAGTTTATTAGTGAGCAGCTGCGCATATGGACTCGTATCCTTCATTAGGCAGAATGGTGGTATAAGACCTCATAACATTCTTCTATTGGCGTGACTTCTTTTGACGCCGTGTATGGCATTCCACCACCTACCATTATCTCTTACCTTTAGGGGAACACTAAGATAGCTCAACTAGATGATAGTCCAATTGAAAGACAACACATACTCACTTGATTGAAAGCTAATCTTGCGAGAGCAAAAATAGAATGAAGATGCAAGCTAATCGTCACCATGTTTAGTAGATTTTCAATGAAGGGGATTGGGTATTCGTGAAACTTCAACCTTATCACTAATAATCTGTTGTCTATAGAGCTAGCCAAAAGCTTGCTAAGAAATATTTTAGTCCTTTTCGTATCATCCGTCACATAGGACTTATGGCATTTGAGCTTGATCTACCTACTGCTGCCAAAATCCACCTTATGTTTCATGTTTCTCTTCTCAAACTCTGTCAGGGATAGCCTACATCTTTTTCTTGTCCATTACCTGATCTTGCCATTAATGACCAACATGTTCTTAAGCCTGAGAATATCCTCAAGACAAGGAATATTCAAAATAATAGGACTATTCTTACTCAATTTCTTATTCAATGGTGAAACTTACTAGTAGAGGAAGTAACTTGGGAATGGGAGCAAGACTTAATAGTTAACTACCTAAACTTCAACTTTGAGGACAAGTGATGTAAAAATTTGAAGAAGAGAAAAGTGATGCAAAAATTTTAACTCAAATGAGGACACCAGAACAGTGTCAGGATATGGCTATGTCAACAAATCTTAAGTGCTAAATCAAAGCTCTTGGTTAGACCAAAGATTTTGATATAAGTTGAAAATCCAAAGCAAAATATTTTGAATTTGTAAAAAAGCAACTCTATGAAAGAATTTTGCAGAATATTTTAAGTTGTAAGAATGGTAACAATATTAGAAAAAATATTATATTTTCGTAATTTTAGTTAGTATACATGCTATTTAAGCATGTAGAGGAATAATGTAAAGAATAAGAAATAACTTCTATCCTTTCTCCCATAACTTCTTCTTCCTCAACTTTCTTTTTTTTGATTTTTTTTTTTCAAATTGTCCTTACCTTTATCACTTTCACACGAGGTGAAAACATTGCAAAAAATACACTAAAAGTCTAATACTCATCAACCTTGCACAACAATGAATCTGTCAAAAGCGATATATAAAAGCACTGAAGACAAGTTGAATCCCATAAAACTAATAACCCATGCGAGTTCCCCAACACAGGTGCAAACCTAGTGGAGGTTGCTGTGCCCCTACTATTGCATGAAAGATGTAAGGAGAAGCTTAGTTACCATTGAAGGAGTTAAGATATTAGTTGAAGTCTGTTACAGCTAGTTGTAATCTGTTACCTTTGTTATTTCTGTTACTTCATGAGATTGAATGTATATATATACATGCAGATGCATAGATTGAAGCAATTATGAATAAACACTCCTATTCTCATCTTTTCTTATCTCTTCTTTCTTCTCTTTTAACTCTCTTTTTAACTTTTCTTGTTAATTCTCGAAAGCAATCAGCTTTCTTGAGTTGAATCTCACTTCCATCTCAATTACACGCATCACCCACAGCTTTGAGATATTCATAAAGAGAAATTTTCCAACCTTGTTTCTTAAATTAACAACATTTCAACCTTATAAGCATGAAAAAGATCTTTTTAATACTAGGCCTTTGGAAACACTACTCAACCTTCTAACATTTTAGCACAGAATTCTCATATTGCGACACCCGAACCACTGAGACCACGTGAAAGATATGTTTGAAAACCACCATTCAAATGACTGAGGCCTCTCCCAAAGTAGATTGTTGGTGTTTTTTAGGATCCATTAACCAACTGATGACTTCTTCATCTTCACAATTGGCTATACATCCAAGTAATTGTCCCAATGTCCACATTACCTTCGCATTTTCATACGACATCTCTTTCAAATTTTTGAAATTACCATCAGACAATGAATTGTTTATAATCCTTGAATTCTTTTTTTTTTTGTTAACCTTCTTTTTTTCTTAAGAAGCTTTCTCTATTTTCTCTTTGATTTCACTTGAGCTCTTCCCATTAAACCCTCTTCCGATTCCTCAATATACCTTACTTTCCTTCCATTATCACCCTGTTTATCCTATTTAAGGTGTCAAACCCATAATAATCTAAATAGAGACCTTCTTCGTTATTTTCATCTGTTATTATTTAATATAATTTTAATTATTATTTATAAATTTAAGTTTAATTATTTTATAAATAAATCTTATAGATATAAATAATATTGATAAATATATTAAAAATAAATAGTAAATAATAAATAACATTTTAACTTAATAATTTAAAGTAATTTGTCTCACAAAATCGAATGACTTGGGGGCCATAGACTCTTAACGACCCACATTCAATAAATTCATTAACAGACCTTTCTCTCCCTAATGTAAGCCCCATCCTTTAGGCCCAAAGCCTAACCCATCTACGTATTTAGCAATCCTTTGACTTTCCTTCTTCCTATCAATGCATTATTCATATCAGACACTACCAAATCATGTTCGTCACTCTTCCAAGTCTTTTTGTTCTCCACAGCATCATCATTATTAAAGCTATAGGTAGCCTTTGAGACTTCTAACATGTTATCCTTTTTAATATTAAATTTCATCGACTTTGCGTTCCCTCCATTTAGCAAGGGACAATCTTTACCCTTCGGATTCTTTTCTAACATTTAAAAAGACATACCACAAGGATCATCGGACATATGTTCTTCAGTTTTAACATTTTTCAAATTTCACTCAGATATAAATTTGTCATCATGTGTCAATCTGGATCTACATGTAATTCAAAAACTCTAACATCCACCACCTACCCTCCACAGCTAACATCAATTATTTCCTCAATTCTATCTTGGTGTTTAGTTTGAATAAGCTTGACACCCTTTGACAAGTCATTTCTTCTCAACGTTTTGGTATCTAAATGGATGAGATCTCCCCGTAGCCATGCAATATTACGAAATATGGAAATATTCCGAGCTTGAATAGGAACTCCATAACAGCATACCAGACTAACCTATCTGAAATATTGAAAGCCTTAGACCAAAGAGTAATATCAAGCAACCAATTGTTTAACCAAAGCTAATTATCTCTCTTAAACCCATCCAAAGTTGCTTGGTTTTCAAATTCAATCAAAAAGTATCCTCCTTCAAGTCTACTTACCGTCAACTCAACATTCCTAATTGATGAAAATTCTTAATAAGCCATTCTGAACTATAACTACCTTTCACCTTACCTACCACGCTCTATTCTAACCTGTATAAATATGGATCTTAAATAATCGCTAAGCAAGATTTTCTACCTTTGCCCAAGCTTGGTATAGATTTAATATTTTCATCAACCAGAATGTTATTATCAATGGGATTGGCATACAACAAAACATTCTCATAAGCAAGTTGTTCAACAAACTCTCGATCTTCTAGAATATTATGTTGTGTCAAAGATGCCTGACTTCTACCATAGGCCATATTCTAGTTCATAGATTTTTCTTTTCCCATTGTCTTTTCTTGGATATTCCTTGATGGATTGATTCTCCTCCAATGTGAATTGATTCTATTCTACTAAATCTAGCAAAACTTTGCTAAGACAATAATCCAAAATCCAAGAGCTATTTAACTTATTCACAACCCTTCTTACATCTTTACAGATACCTGTTGATGTTTTCTTTGAAGGAGATGAGGGTTCAGACAATGGTGTGGCTTGCACCACAAAAGAAGTCAGAGAGGTGTCAGAGTTAAAATTTCAAGGCACTTTTCGATGGTTAAGTTAGTCCTTACAGTTTTTAGGAACTATGATAATACGAAAGATAAAAAAGGAAGGATCCACTTACTTAGGGTTTGTTTACCCTTTCATAGGTGTTGTTGGGGACATGCTGTTAGTTGATGCTATTAAAGGGCGGCTAGTGCCGAGCTAGCTGTCGGGTTATCATGTATTGTAGTCAGAATTGTTAGTAGATCGTCATTCAAATCGAGGTGTCAGACCTAAGGTCATATTGTTGTCCAGTGGTCACATTAATGTCTCCTAATGTTTCGGCAATCAATGAATTGCTTGGTCATCTTTTTGGTCAGAGTGGGTATTTGGGCAATGGCGCGGATTACTAATCATTCAAATAGTATAACAACTGTCCCCCCTGGTCAAAAGATAGTCATAAAGTGATTGGGTTTTGGCCATTAGGAGGTAGTTCATGGCGTGCCAGGGTCACGGGAATTCAACATTTAAACATACGTGTTGTCAATAAAGTACCATGTGGTCGTGGGTTCATTTCCCATAAACGGTGCCAATTGTTAATGCCCTCTTTGAAGGAGATGGGGGCTTGGACAAAGGTATGGCTTGCAGCACAAAAGAAGTCAGAGGGGTGCCGAAGTCAAGACTTCAGGGTACTTTCCAATGGTTAAGTCAATCCTTAGAGTTTTTAGGAACTAAGATAGCAGGAAAGATAACAAAGGGATGGATCTTCTTACCTAGGGTCTATTTACCATTTTATAGGTGTTGTTGAGGGAACAAGCAGTCAGATGACACAATTGGAGGATGGCTAGCACCGAGCTAGCTGTCGGCCTATCATGTCTTATAGCTAAACCTATCAGTCAACCATCATTCAAAGAGAGGTATCAGATCTGAGGTTATGTTATTATCGGGTAGTCACATCAACATCTTCTCTTGTTTTGGCGATCAGTGAATTGCTCGGTCATCTTTTTGGTCAGAGTGGATATTCAGGCGATAAGCAGATTGCTAATCGTTCGAAGGGTATAACAATACCAAATCGAACAAAGCCAAATTTTTTACCACCTTCGCTCCTTTTTTTCTTTCGGAATGAACACATCAATGACGTTTAGACGGTAAAAAAAAAAATCTTATGAAGCCACCTCCAATGCACTTTCGGCGTAATGTTATTGACAAAAACGGAGAAAATCGCCTGACCCCGGTTCAAAGCCATAATGCAGTGAACATACTAAATTACTAAATTAATGCTATTTGCCTATTGCCTATTCACTAGAAATAGAAAAGAGACCTACAGGTTTGTCACGTATTACTCAAAGAATTAAGTGAATAGCTCTTGTTCTTGCCTTGCCGAACCACCTTGGAGCCTACAATTCCTTTCCAGTCAAAGGACATAAATGTAGGCACTCCAAGCAAGCCTCATAATAATTAAGATTAAAGCCTTGCCCATCAAATCTTTTAGTTGCTCATACGACCATCTCCTGCCAGGATCCCTGGGATTTGTTGAGTTCACATGCTTGCAACACCCTAGTCCACAGTAGCTTAGAGTAATGTCAGCTGAAGAAAATATATTTGTTTGTTTAATTTGGTGAGGAATGTGCATAAATTGCCTTGTTATAGTGGACTGCATTATCTCAACATTTCTCTTCATGTGTGGTTAGGTGGCCATGAGAATTTTTTTTTTATTATATAAATTGCTTGAACAAATGATTGAAGAATTCTTACGTGGCCCATAAAAAGAATACGATTATATATCTAACTAATTTTGTACCGATCCAAACTAATATTTTAAAAAAATTACTTGTTCTAGCTACTTTCTAGTTAGCTCAAACTTAATTAGGATCTAGTATTGAATATTTGTGTTATTTCAAATTTATTTTGAATTTATTGTTATTGATAATACGTTAAAAATGGTTATAACATAAAAATAATACAAATTTAAAGTTTATTTTAAACTATCAATGATAAACTATAAAAAATATCCTATTTAAAAATAACTTTTAAAATAAGGTATAGATATCTATAATTACCAAATTTAACAACACAAACAATAACTTGCAAACAAAATTTGAAGTAATTTGAGTAGTATCAATTAGACATGATAATTTTGGATGTAATATGATTATATGAAATAACTGTAATATTGAAAAAATAATTGAAATAATACATGACACGAAAATTAATATAAATTTGAAATAAATAAACGAATGTGTCAAAATCTATGTACGAAAAAAATAACTAAAACATGACAAAAAAATAACGAGATACAAAATTAGGAGTTATTAGTATAGTGCTAATTAAACCTGACAATTTTGGACACAA
Organism: Adansonia rubrostipa; assembly: GCA_038381775.1. NCBI lineage: Eukaryota > Viridiplantae > Streptophyta > Magnoliopsida > Malvales > Malvaceae > Adansonia > Adansonia rubrostipa. The sequence goes on along the minus strand of JBBYHM010355143.1, from coordinate 2,273 downwards.
CAAGAACACGATAAAAAAAAACTAAAAATGAAATACAACATGAAAAAATAATATTAATACAATATGAATAAAGGAATGAGTCAAAATCTATATATAATGTGTCAAAATCATATATATATAAAATATAATATAATAGGATTTATGCTAACTATGCATATTTTACTAGCATCTATATCGACGTGGACAACCTATTTGTTTGACACATAAATAAGTACATAATTAATTTAAAATTACATTAATTAAAATTTTAAGATTTGAGGAAAGAGATATTCGAACTTTGCTTATTTAAATAAAAGGAAAAACAAGCATCAACCAACTAACCAATTGCTTAGATATTTAATATTTTCTTTAAAATTAATAAATAATATTTTTCAATTAAATTATTGGATATTGAAAAAACTAGATTGGTGATAATGTTTGCAATTCTAAAATTCTAAAATTTTAAAATTATCCATTTGAAATTAATTTTTAATTGAAAAACTTCAAAAAGTTCGTGTATGGTAATTGTTATATATCCAATAACTATTCCAATTAAAACTAAGAGTTATTTAATGTAATTAATTACTTGTAAAAATTGTTGCACTATTTTTTGTTTTCAGTTGTTTTATTTATATTGCATATATTAATTAAGTATAAACATTCATAAATTTAATTTGGAAGGATAATTAGGATTTTATATATTTATGTTTCAAATGAAAGCAACCCAAAACAAGAAAATTTTTAGATTATTGTTGAATTATTGAGCCAACTGTAATCGGTAAATATATTAATCCAAACCAATCTATATGTATATATATATATATATATATATATATATAATATATATATAAATTATGGATAATTATCTTAATCACCAATAGTGGAATAGTACATGTACAACTGATAATTATGGAATAAAAGATTAAGCAACACGCAAAAAATTGTTTTTAATGATTTTATTTTAATTTAAAGCATACAAAGAATGTTTTAACTTATTCTTATCGAATAAATATTAAGTTTAAAATTCAAATACTATCAATTAATTTAAAAATTATGTAACTCTAAATTTTAAAATGTTTCTTATGAGTTTAAAAATCATCTATGTAATCTTAATTAGAATTAAAGAGTTATAGTAAAAATTTAAAACTGTAAATATGAAGAGGTTAGGGTTTTATTTTACAAAAATGAAACTGATTTAGCCATGGATAAAAAAATTATTTATATTTATTAATCAATATAAACATATAATTAAGATGAAAATTTTATTTATTTTTATCATGCATTTATTATAATTTTAATACTATTTGCCATATGTGTTTCTAAAACTAACTTTTTTTATGTCATTCCAATATTTGAATTTAGGTGTATTATAAATTTTAAAAGTTTAAAATATAGTTATCATAAAATAATAATTTATGCACATTTACAAATATCTAAGTAAACAAAACCATCTTGTGCATTGGTATGTAAATTTCATGCTTATATATGGTTGCCGAGGCATTTATTGCAATTAAAACTGTTATATTATATGTGTATATATATATATATATATATATCTGCATATTTATATTTTTAAAAATATACTTTTTCTAATAAATATATGCTCTAATTAATGGAATAAATAATAAATAATTTTTATTTTTAATAAAAAATAATAATCTCATAAAATACTTAAAATAATTATTTTATGAACTATACAATAAAATTAACTTTTTAACATGTAAATTATTTGAAGATAAATATTTATTATTAAATAAAAAATTTAAGCGGTAGCCATTACTAAAATATAAACTCTATCATATAGTTTATTAGAAAAAGTTATTATAAAATTTGAAATAATTTTTTTTTATTAATATAAATTCTATTTTTTTTCAATTATTGCTCAATGCATAAAATAACTCTTTTGATGCAATAAATTAATCATATCAAAGATTCTCAAAACTAAAATTAAACTTTTAATAAATTCATAATTTTTTCTTCTTTTATAAATATATATATTTATATAATAAATTAATAATATAAAAACGAACTTATAACATGTTAGTATAAAATTAAAACACATATTCATCGCAAATTACTTTAGATATATATATATATATATATATATATCTATCTATCTATCTATAATGCTTTGTGATTATAACAGAAAAAAGTTACACAAATACAATCTTGATACGTATTTAAAAAAAATTTTTTTAAAAAAAACTTGCGATTGGTCGCCACAAAGCCATAGCTCTCAATTGATTCAATTGATTGAAGACTAACTGGATTCAACTTTTTTGCTTCGTCATTGG